>OX457087.1:10263945-10314550 GCA_949752835.1 Empis stercorea
CCGGCATCGATCATTTTTTGGATTTTTTTTCCATGCCAACATCGTTAATTTTTCGCATTTTTGGCCAGGTCCGGCATCGATCATTTTTTGGATTTTTTTGCCATGCCGGCATCGTTAATTTTTCGCATTTTTGGCCAGGTCCGGCATCGATCATTTTTTGGATTTTTTTGCCATGCCGGCATCGTTAATTTTTTGGATTTTTTTGCCATGCCGGCATCGTTAATTTTTCCCATTTTTGGCCAGGTCCGGCATCGATCATTTTTTGGATTTTTTTTCCATGCCGACATTGTTAATTTTTGCATTTTTGGCCAGGTCCGGCATCAATCATTTTTTGAATTTTTTTGCCATGCCGGCATCGTTAATTTTTCGCATTTTTGGCCAGGTCCGGCATCGATCATTCTTTGGATTTTTTTGCCATGCCGGCATCGTTAATTTTTCTCATTTTTGGCCAGGTCCGGCATTGTTCATTTTTTGGATTTTTTTGCCATGCCGGCATCGTTATTTTTTCGCATTTTTGGCCAGGTCCGGCATCGATAATTTTTTGGATTTTTTTGCCATGCCGGCATCGTTCATTTTTCGCATTTTTGGCCAGGTCCTGTATCGATCATTTTTTGGATTTTTTAGCCATGCTGGCATCGTTCATTTTTTGCATTTTTCTGCCATGCCGGCATCGTTTATTTTTCTCATTTTTCGATCATTTTTTGGATTTTTTTGCAATGCCGGCATCGTTCATTTTTCGCATTTTTGGCCAGGTCCGGCATCGATCATTTTTTGCATTTTTTGCCATGCCGGCATCGTTCATTTTTCGAATTTTGGCCAGGTCCGGGGCATCGATCATTTTTTCGATTTTTTTGCCATGCCGGCATCGTTCATTTTTCGCATTTTTGGCCAGGTCCGGCATCGATAATTTTTTGGATTTTCTGCCATGCCGGCATCGTTCATTTTTCGCATTTTTGGCCAGGTCCGGCATCGATCATTTTTTGGATTTTTTGCCATGCCGGCATCGTTCATTTTTCGCATGTTTGGCCAGGTCCGGCATCGATCATTTTTTGGATTTTTTTGTCATGCCGGCATCGTTCATTTTTCGCATTTTTGGCCAGGTCCGATCATTTTTTGGATTTTTTTGCCATGCCGGTATCGTTCATTTTTGGAATTTTTGCCAGGTCCGGCATCGATCATTTTTTGGATTTTTTGCCATGCCGGCATCGTTCATTTTTCGCATTTTTGGCCAGGTCCGGCATCGATCATTTTTTCGATTTTTTTGCCATGCCGGCATCGTTCGTTTTTCGCATTTTTGGCCAGGTCCGGCATCGATAATTTTTTGGATTTTTTTGCCATGCCGTCATCGTTCATTTTTTGGCTTTTTGGCCAGCTCCGGCATCGATCCTTTTTCGGATTTTTTTGCCATGCCGGCATCGTTAATTTCTGCATTTTAGGCCTTGCCGGCATCGATCATTTTTTGGATTTTTGGCCAGGTCCGGCATCGATCGTTTTTTCGATTTTTTGCCATGCCGGCATCGTTCATTTTTCGCATTTTTGGCCAGGTCCAGCATCGATCATTTTTGAGATTTTATTGCCATGCCGGCATCGTTAATTTTGTGGATTTTTGGCCAGGTCCGGCATCGATCGTTTTTTGGATTTTTTGCCATGCCGGCATCGTTCATTTTGCGCATTTTTTTGCCAAGGCCCGGCAGCGATCATTTTTTGGATTTTTTGAATGCCGGGATCGGTCTTTTTTCACATTTTTGGCCAGGTCTGGCATCGATTATTTTGTGGATTTTTGGCCAGGTCCGGCATCGATCGTTTTTTGGATTTTTTGCCATGCCGGCATCGTTCATTTTTCGCATTTTTGGCCAGGTCCGGCATCGCCTATACTCATTACCATCTATACGTATACTACTTCAAACTGTAGGTATTTTAATTACCTTTAATTCAAGAGAGTATATGTGGCTATGCGACACTCGTAGTTTATACCCAGTTGGCTTCTAGCCACAACATTCATAGAAATGTAGTATTTTTCTATTAATGATAAAAGTAAGTATGAGTTGAGTATGGCCATACTCATTACCATCTATACGTATATTACTTCAAAATGTAGGTATTTTAATTACCTTTAATTCAAGACAGTATACTTGGCTATGCGACACTCGTAGTCCATACCCAGTTGGCTTCTAGCCGCAACATTCATAGAATGAGTTGAGTAAGGCTATAGTCATTACCATCTATACGTATACTACTTAAGAATGTAGGTATTTTAATTACCTTTAATTCAAGACAGTATACGTGGCCATGCGACACTCGTAGTCCATACCCAGTTGGCTTCTAGCCACAACATTCATAGAAATGTAGTGTTTTTCTATTAATGATAAAAATAAGTATGAGTTGAGTATGGCTATACTCATTACCATGTATACGTATACGTAGTATTTTTCTATTAATTATAAAAGTAAGTATGAGTTGAGTATGGCTATACTCATTATCATCTATACGTTTACTACTTCAAACTGTAGGTATTTTAATTACCTTTAATTCAAGACAGTAAACGAGGCTATGCGACACTAGTAGTTACTACCCAGTTGGCTTCTAGCAAAATTTATGTATAACTAGATAGATGTTTTCATACATCAGGCTATATATGAAAATTCAATTTCTATATTATAAATTGTAGTACCCCATTCACTCAAATTATTATTTTTACTCAAATTCTATTGAGTTATTTATGACCAATGACTTAAAAACCAACAATCAATGTGCGTTTATTTTCGTTAGAGAATTTTTTTTATTTTCAAAGCAATAATTCATTTCATATAAAAAAACGTTTTTTTGCTTCATATCTTAAAGCTTTGTGGTGCAGAGCAAATTTCGAAAAAAAAATTTTCGGAATTTTAAATTTTTTCTTACGTTTCAGATGTCAGGGAACCAGAATCAGCAAAAAAAAATCGTGTCCGCCGTACGCCGTACGCAAAGCAACTTTTTTAATCACTTAGAAATAGTGCTAAAACATATTCAATTCAATAAAAAATTTGCAGAACCGTAAATAAAGGATGAAATTTTATGTTTATGATATCATTCTTAGAATGATATCACTGCAAACCCCCTTCATGGAGCGTTAAAAATGCATAATTTTTGTGCACGTTAAAAAACACACCTTAATATAGTCGGATCTTTACTCTGTTTCACAGGTTTATGAACAGACATTATACAAAGAACATAACAAAAATTTAGAGCTCTGGGTCCCCGCCCCATTATTTTATGGTAATATTAAAGATAAATTTTTGAAAATTGATATGCCTATGAAACCAGTAAGGTTTTACGTAAAACACTATTACTTTTAAAATAGGTACAACCGGTAAGTGCCTTTCCATTCCATATTAAAAAAAATACCCCCCGCCTTTTTTAAGTAGATGAAGGGCTTATATATGAAACAAGTTGCAACCCCTCAGCGGGGAAATTTATTAAAGACGTGAGAAACGAGTTTCTTAAATATACTATTTTACACCCTCTCCATAAAAATTAGGCCCATACCTCTACCCCACCTTCACTTTAAAGTGAAAGACTTTTAAAAGGGCTATTAAAATTGTGTTTTTTGTATTAAAAATGGTCATAAGATATGTCGCATTTAAGATAGGGCCTTGTATCTTGTAAGTTAGGTATAATAGATTAGTACCTTTCGCAATCATTCAAAATTTTCACCCCTTTCTCCTTTCACATAGCTGAGGAAGTATATTTATAAAACAAGAGGCAACACCTCCTCGGGGGACTGGATTAAAAAACTAAGAAATTGTATTTGAATTTCGATATTTTCAAAGTTAGACTTTTAAAATTCAAAATGGCTATAAAATGGTCCAGATTTTATGTACAACTTTCTAACTTCTATGCCAGGTAGTATAATTTCAAACCTTGCGAAATCACTTAAAATTATAAACCACCATCCTATTAAAGTAAAAGAGGGGGTGTATTAATGAAATAAGCTATATCCCCTATGCAGGAGACTATATCAAAAAAATAAAAAATTAGTTTCTTAATAACACTATTCTGCACCTTGTACATAAAAACGAGACCTGTACCTTCAACCCTCTTCATTTTACGGTTGTAAAAATTTCGACATTTTAAAAATTAATATTATATTGCATATATACAATTTCGAGTATTTATTTATTGAAACTTGGTAATAATTTAAAATTGTACAACATTAATAGTTCTGAAAAAATTATAACTTTTAATTTTATATATGTATTATGTTGTTCGTGATTTCATGTTCCAAAGTTACACTTTTTCATGTTCCAAAGTTTCACGCCATTTCATGTTCCAAAGTTTCACTTTTCATAACTATGTATATAATAAATTTTGAAGTGTAATATTTATATGTGATAAGAATGGAAATAAATTTTTCGCATAAGGTGTGAAATAGTATTTTTAAGAAAATAATTTCTCATTTCTTCAATCCAGTCCCCCACGGAGGTGTTGCATCCTATTTCACAAACATACCTTCTCAACCCTATTAAAAAGGGAAGAAGGTAAAATTTTTGAATGATTTCACTAGCCTATTATACCTAATTTATAAGATTCAAAGACCTATCTGAAATGTGGCATATCTTATGATCATTTTAAATACCAAAAATTCAATTATCATAAAATCTGGTTCTATTAAATCATATTATGTATATTATGTTATATTGTCATGTAGTAATTTTAAAAATTAATATATAGGTAAATATGCATATATAAATTAAAAAGCTGTAATATTATATATATATATATGTATATATATATTAAATATTATATGTTATATAATAATATTACAATAATAATAAATATAATATTAAATATTATAATATTATATCATAACTTCAACCCTACATTATAGATAATAATTTGATCATTTTAAACATTCGAATAACTTGTATATAACATCATGTTTCATATAAGAACATAAAATATATTTACTTTTAAATTGTGAAAAAACATAGTTTTATAAAATATTATAACTTTTACTTAATTCTTTGTTTTTATTAAATCCTAGGTTTATCTAAAAGGGGATATGAAGCACTCTTCCAACTTGGCAGCTTTTTGTTTTACATATGATTGTATTGTATAATCTTATAAATAGTTTTGTTGGTATTCGCACATTTGAAAATTTTCTAATTCTTAAATAAATTCTAATTTTCAATTTTTAGCTAAAGGAAATATAGTTTCTTCTATATTTGAAGAATAGTACAGGCGTTTGGATATTTTTGGTAATCCATTTGTTTACTAATTATAATATTTGACAAAAATTTGTGAAATATTATTTTTCTATTAATGATAAAAGTAAGTATGAGTTAAGTATGACTATACTCATTACCATATATTTTATTATTTTCAATAATAATAAATTTCACATAAGTTCAGATATTTATTAAAATTTTAAATTTATCCCCCTCTCTAATTGAATTTCTGTTTGAATTATATAAAATATTATTTAATATTTTAATTTAAAATTATGTAACAAACATATTTTTAGATTTTATAATTCAAGGATAATTCGAAAAATACTTATTTATTTGTTGACAATTATTTATATATAAATTTTATAATTACAAAAACTTCAACAACAAAATATCAATAAATTAATTCCTTTAGTTATATAGAAATTTAATATATAAAATTATCAGAAACTAATATTATATTTTTACCATTAATCATGATTTCTATCTAAAAAATTAATTAAAAATTAAAATTATAGCAAATATACAATAAAAATTTGTATTTAATTTTCATATAAATTTTAATGTTCACATTTAAAATTAGAAAATTTTATGAGATTTTTCATATTCTTTTTTTGTAGTAATTTTAATGAAAAGCATAGAAAATTTTGTTTTTCTGATAATATTTTTTGTTGTTGTAATATTTACAACAAAATATTATAAATTTTCTATTTATATAAGTTTTACTTTTTTTTTTAGATATTTTCCATAAAATTCAAATAAATTTCCATAAAATGAGATTAAATTTGACAGACTGGAAATACAGGATCAAAATGTCTGGTAGTTATATTTTTTTTTTTCGGTATATTTTTTATATTCTAAATCCTTAAAATATAAATTTGATGATAGGTAAAATTCGCAAATAATTTTTTTACGTATTTTTTATAAAAAAAAAAGAAATAAATAACATTTTTTTTTAAATTAAATTTTCTTTTAAGGATATTTTGTTAAGCGCAACTAATCTTTTTTTTTTTGGTCAGAATATAAAAAAAATCTTATACCTACTTTTGGTTATATAGGAATATTTTGCTCAAGAAAAATATTAATCTACTTTTTTTAGGCCAATAAATTATTATTGCGTATATATAAAAAGAAAATATTAATTAATCATAAAAGTTGAGAAGGGAAATTGACATTTGACCTAGTAAATTATGACCTATTAGACATTAATGTAAACAAAATATTCATAATTTTCTTACCAAAATAAATAAATTGGTGTCAATAATATATAAATGATAGTTTGTTAGTCCTTAAAATTCTCTATAGACAATTTACTCTTTAGTTTAATCTGAAATATGTTGTAACTCGTGTGAATCTATGCTTCAGGCCATGTTTAAATTTTATATTTTTTATATTATTGGTAAAAAATTAATGATGAAATAAAAATTAATATTAGTTTAGAATGATGACATAAAATTAATTTTTGTAATATTTATAATCATTTTCGTATATCTGTCAAAACATATGGATATAGTACAATTACTTTACTACCCACGATATTTAACCTATTATATAGATATAGAAGATATATGTGAATTTGCTAAATGTACAAACAATTTTATATTGAATAAATTTAAATTTACACAAATAATTTCATAAATATAACAAGTAAAGTGAAAAATTAATTTCAACAAATTAATTGAAAACGCATCAAAACTCAATTATATATGTAATATAAATATATTCAAAAATATATATTGAAAAATTTACATACCAAATTTGAACTTAATGAAACATATCCTACTTAAATAATATATCAACTTACAAGGAAATATATATATTATGTAAAATCATAAATAAATAAATAAATACCCCAAAAATATATTAATGTAGATTCACATATACCAATATTTATCTTTAAAAGGAAACTTGGTTTTTTTTAAATATTTTTAAGGGTCATCAATCATAAAAATCTTAAAAATTATGCGAAAATTTTACCAAAAGAAACATATTTCCCTTATACTTATGCCTACTTTTAGATATGTTTTCAAGATAGTGATCACATGATTATGATGATGGTGTGTCTAATACATTATAATGATATAACATATACATGTATATTTTACATATATAAAAATTGTTTTCAAGTTGAAAGACATGTTGTAGAAATTGATGACTGTTTAAAAAAGAAAAAAGAAAAAAGGACGAGATACATAAAACTATTTTAAAAGGATATTTATAGGCACATACAAACAAAATATAAAAGTTTTGTGCAAAATCACAAAAATTATTCTATGATGTATGAAAAGTCATCATAATATTAAATTTATATTCATATAAGGGGGAGGAATTTAATGGGTCACAATAATATGATACTTTAAATATGTTGAAAATAAATTTATTAAAAAAAAAATTTTTTAGTGTAGTTTAATATTGATTTTAAAATTGTCCTCGAATTTATTAATTTTTCTACAGATTTTAAATATAGAGAAATTAAATATACTTTAAATTATAGAAATATAATTTAAACAACACTCAGAAGGTAAACGTATGTATATATTGAATTGAATAATGCTATACATGTTGATATACAGTCTTAGCGTAGTTCATTCTAATACTTCTTCACAACTGTACTGGCAGATACCGACCATATCAACCGATGCACTGACCACTAATCATTAAACAGATGTCCAATAATATATACATATGCCAGATAATAATTCCTTTAATTAGTTGATACAATCAACTATGTCAGGTCCAGAAGCCCGAAGCTATGATATACATGAAATTGACTATAAAAAAGATAAATATATCCACAAATGAATGTTCGCAGTTAAATTATAATAATCAATTTTTAATCGAGAAATCATCAATATCATTTATAATTATTATCCTTTCCATTTAAACACTCAAAAATTATTGCATACAACACTTATTTTTATATTATATTCTTTATTCAGAAAAAGGATATTACTGTAAATTTTGTAATTTTCAAAAAGAAAATTCTATTTAACCACAAAAAGGTCAAATTAAAAAAAAAACAAACATTAATTAGAAATGGAAAACTGTTACAAACAACAACAAATTTTCAACTAATATCCTTGTATAGATTGATAAATATTCAAATCAATACCCAAATTATTATTGTGTACACAAAAAAAAAAGGAATTTTACTATAAAAAAAAACTCTTTCTAAAAATTATATTTTCAAATTGGAAAAAATATCGTTTTTTTATAAAAAATTATTTTTATTTTTTCAACTAAATTTTAATTTTATAGAAAATCAATAGAAGAGTTGAAATTTTTTTTGTTGAAAAAGGATATATTATTATTATTTTTTTAATATTTTATATAATTCTATTTCATTTGAATAAAAGCTTAAATATATTGAAATAAATTCGATTTTGTAATTTTAGAGCAGTTCACACAAAAAAATTTGATTTTGTTTTTTTACTGGAAATGATAAAAACTTTTTTTTAGATCTATAAATAGGATTTTAAAGGATTTAATTTTACTTTTACATGTATTTTTTTGTCATCTATTTTCATTGTTATTATTCCTAAAATCAGGATATTTTAATATTATCTTTAACATTTTTGTGTACATATAATGTAACAGGACACCACAATCACAAAAAAAAAATTAATATATGATCAAAGGACATAAACTTTTTTGTATATAGTTAGTTAGTTTAATGTAATATTTTTTTTACAGTTTTCGTAATCAAATATTTAATAAGAAAGAATTAAAATCTGATTGTGGAAATCTTTAAAAAGGATATATGTATAATACAAAATTGTTGGTATGGAGTTTTATCTAAAAAAAAATCTATAACTATTTATAAAGGTATCCTTGACTTATATTGTATTGAAAAGAAAAGAAAATCCTTTTTTTGATAAAAGGCAAATAAATCTATTGTTGAGAAGAGATAATGAATTAAAGTTTTTGTTCACTTTCAATAAGAAAAAACTCGAAGAAAAACTTTTTAAACATTAATATTTTATTAATACACTTAAAATAAAAATTTGGAACTAAATTTTGAGTACCTTAATCCTAACTAATACTAACTGAAATTGATAAAATATACTACAATATTATCCTTGACACTCACATTTTATTAATTTTAAAAATTGAGAAGCTAAAATTTTTGGAATAATTAAGGGTGAATATTATTTAACTTTAACCCCAAAAAAATAATTGTTTACAAATTTCTATATTCCTCATAAATATAGATTTAAATATGGAGTCCAGCTTCATATCATATTAATTTAAAGTGTGCTATATAATATTGAACTAATTAAAATTAAAGACTATCCGAATGTCATTAAAATTATGTGGAAAATTCATCTCTAAATACATGTATGTATGTACAAATTTGATCCCAAAAGAAAATTGCATACATTTAGGAGTAATTAAATAAAATCACATGTAAAAAGTGCCAACAATTTGGTAGAATTATGAGAATGATCAGTTTTACTTCATTCCCTAAGTTTCTAAACTTACCCCCCCTATTCATAGTCCTAAAGAAAATGTATGTGAAAAATTAATTTCAAACTGATAATATTAATTGAAATAAACTAAATAACTTTTACTAATGAGTCAATGATTGTCAGCAATTGCTAATTTTTCAGCTTTGAAGTGAACCAAAAGGAAATTGAATTTATCCAAAGGATATGGATTTATGTATTGTAACGCTTCTCTCCAGCTTCTAATTATATTAAGCGGAAGATCATTCTTAAGTATTAAAAGAAAATTTCTTTGGCTACAAAATAATTCTCTTCACCCGAAAAATTTCATATTTTTTACAATTTTTCTATACAGAAAATTTTCTATACCAACAAAATAATTAATGTTGTTTTCAGTTTATTTTAGGTTATTAGAATTTATTACTTAAAATAATTTCATTGTTGTTAACATAGAACACAAAAAGTTTTTTTTTACATATAATTAAATTTAATTAATGTCTTAATTATTTTATTTGTCTTTTAGCTACGGTAAGTAATTTTTCCCAACAAAAAAAAAACAGAAAATGTCATATTGTGTTATGGTGTTGAAAGTTTTCTGTCATTATTATTCAAAATATAATAATATGTATATATACTAATATACAAAACAAAAAGGATTACATATTCCTAAAATATTTTAAGCCTAGATACTACTTTATATACATATACAAAAACAAAAAAATTTTAAGATAATTATAAAATGTTAAAAGTAAAAAGTAAATTATAATAAAATTTAATGTTAATTTAACATAATGTTTCAGGGATTATATGTTAAATAATTATCTAAAAAAAATATAAAGAGGTTTTCTCTTTCTTAACATTTTAAATTAATACCAGAAAAAAAAGAGAATTTCCGTTGTTATCATTCAAAATATAAAATAAAAAATTAGTTTCCGGGAATTCTTTAACGTATTTGAAAAAGACAACATCATAAAAATTAAAAATATAACAATTTTCCCATCATTTTTTTTTACAAAAAATTTTTGTTCATGTTTTTTTTACCAAAAATTTAATAAGAACACTTTTTTTTTGTGTATAATCTTTAAACTTTAAGAACAAAAATTTCCCTTTACGAAAAAAAAAATTTAATAAAGTAAAAAGTTTATTTAACCAAACACATACCCCACCCCCTCCCCTCCTAAACCATAAGAAAAAGTGAAATATTATTTTTCAAATCCGAACCATAAAACTTTTTACCTAATAAAAAATAGATTAAAAGAATTTTTAAATTTTTTTATGGTTTTTTTTTTGTTGAAAAACATCCTGAAAAATAATCCTGATTAGTTTCCTATAATATCATATTTTTTGTTTCATTATATTTATACAAAGTGGAAATCATTGTTTTTTGTTTGTTTGTTGAAAATAAAAAGAAGCAAAAAATATTTCACCATTGCAGATAATGTGGCTTTATGAATATTTTATTAACTTTTGTAGAATTGCAATTTAGGTGTTTTTTTTTTACAATTTCAAAAACACAAAAAAAAAAAAAAATTATAATAAAATTATAATAAAATTATATTGCAGAGTCTGTAATACAAATTGCTGGACAAATTTAAAATATAAATATAAGTGCATAAGGAAAAAAAGGATAATACATAATAATGAAGACAGTCAATGTCCGAAAATATTGTGTTAAAAACGTTTTATACCCAAATTATTCCCAAAGTTTATGGTTAGTAGAATATTAGTTTAGTTTTTTTTATTTGTTGGCAATTTTCCAAGTTTTTTGTTGTTGAAAATTTTTAAATATAGTAAAACTTAAAAATAAGTTAAGATATTATTTTATTTACAAACAAAAAATTTTGAGAGAAATTTTAGATTTATATTTTTTGGTATACATATATAAATAAATTTTGAAGAAAATTAGACAAAATTTGTGGGGCAATGACTGATGTAACTGACGTAAGGCCACGCAGAAGTATTTAATATCAATTGAATAGAAAAATATAATAATATATAAATAAAATTATTTAGATTAGTAAGAAAAGTAAAATATAGCATTTTCGAGTCAAAATAGTCTTTTTAAATTTCAAATTAGTCTTTTTAAAAAATCATATTAGTCTCATACACACACAACACACACAAAACACTAATTTAATTTTGTAAAATGAGTAATTTGATTTTACTTGAAAAGGCTAATTTGAAATTTAAAAAGACTATTTTGACTCGAAAATACTATATATACCAGAGTATTTATAGGAACATGTCCAAAACGAACGTATGGCGTTTAATGGTCATATGTATACATCGAATGGATAAAAAAACTGAGCAGTTAAAAAACTTCAATTAATATTTAAAATAATAAAATAACTTCAATAACATTATACTCAAATGACAATCATAAGATACTCAAATTATTATCAATTTACCAACGAAAGAAAGTAAATTATAATGTCAAATCACATTTATAGTGAAGTGACTTAAATCTGATCGATATTATAGTCCACTAAATTGTCAGAATATAAATTATAAATTCAATAGCTACATTTTAATGTCCAAAATAATTATGAAATTCAAAATGTTCAATTCAATTTCTTCCATAATTCTAATTTATATATTAATAATGGAAATTTCTAATTGCACAATAAAAAAAATAAAAAGTAAAATAAAACTTTTTTTATCTTAATTTTTAACAACAACAAATATTCTGCTTTTCATCCTATATAACATATATGTATATAATTTCTATTAAGTTTTCTAGACACATATTTATAGTAACAACTGCCATTGTCCTTTTTTTATAAGTTCAATTTTATATTGACACAAAACTATAAATAAATATATACTCATCGTATATAAAAAGAATGCCCCCAAAAGGATGAGTTTATATAAAATGTTGGTATACAAATATACATAATAATCAATATGTTTATATATATATATATATAAATATATGTTTATCCTGCAGCATTTTATTCGTTAAATAAATAATTTTTTTTTGGTCATAAATAAAGATCATTAATCTATATACTTTTCGTCGAACATAAACTATAATTTATCATTTTTAATGTGTTATACAACATATATTAGATTCTTTTTTTGGCTTTGTTAAACTTGAAACTAAAAAAATATATATGTACATATAAGTAAAATCGTGTTTAAGAACTTTTATGTTTGGGAATATACATAATATAAAAAAAAAAAAAGGATGGTACATTAATTTAATGAAAATCTTCGAACTTTTATACTTTATATATTTTGGGATTCCATTTTGATTAATTTGAAATAACTCCCATAGTGTGGTATATATTGAGATTGTTAAAAGAAATATAATATTCTTTGAGAATATATTGTTTTTTTTTTTTTGTTGTTGTTGTATATATTTCATTTCAGTGTTAATTCATATCACCTTAAATATGTAAAGGTCATTATTGTATATCTTAATGATTTATTTTCTATTATATGAAAGGTTATCACCTATATAACATATAGTAATTCTTTTTAGGTTCACATAAACATAATTGTTTTATAGGCAAATCAGACTATAAGCCATGGTAAAAAATACTTTTTACTCGTAATATAAATTAAATTATTGACGAATAAGAATTTATTTAATAATTTATATATGTGGTAATTATAAATCTTCCTCTTCTTTTGGCTCAGCAGCCGAATCTAAGCCTACCTCTATGAAATTTTCCCGATATTCTGTTATAATTTGGGACATACTAATTTTGTATTGATTGCTAACCATATCCTGTAGCGGACAAGTTCATGGCTTTGTATAGTGAGTCAAATTGTTGTCCACAAATCTTTAAATTAAATTTTCTTATACATAATATTTTATTACTATCGCAATTTAAAGCTGACGTATGTTCACCATAATAGAAATAATATAGCATCATTAGGTGATATTAATACTTTTCCATTTTGAATTGAATTTTCTAACAAAAAAAAAGGATATTTAATCAAATTTTAATATATTTATATATTTAAAAATTTTTTAATATTTTTCTTAGTTTATGATCTCGGATTACTTTAAACAACTTCAATATTGCATATAGCAAAATTAATTAAAGCAAGTAGAAAAATTCCTGAAAAACTTTAACCAATTCAATTTTATTATAGTCTTCTCAAATATAATAAAACTAATTATATATATCGTATAATTATTTCTTTTCTAAGTATCCTATATATAAAAAAAAAGTATCCTGTCTGTCTACATAAAAAAAATCCATCTACAAATTCAATTAAATAATTTTTTTCCCAAAAAATTCTTGGAAACATATTGTAATTGTCTAAATAATTTACATTAAATATGTAAAAAGTATCCAATTAAATGCCTAAAGCAAAATCATTAACACAACGAAAAAAATAAAGAAATTTTGAGTTTTATTTTTATTTTATTTCACAAGCTTTAATAATTTCTCTTACACACCAAATAGAAAGGATCGAATAACAAGCCCCCAAAGCAATCATTAAAAAGAAAAACAAAGTGTAAAAACTTTCATCTAATAAATTGTTTAGGGAATTATTGGTGAAAGAAAAAAATATTAAAATAAATTTCTTTAAGACTGAAGACTGGTCACAATATATGGACCGGGGATATGTGATTTGTGAACCGAGAAGGCATCAACCAAAAACCAAAGAAATTCATAATTATATATACATACATAAGGGACTAAGTAGTAAAATGGACCAACAGTTACAAGAAAGAAGTCTGGAAAATTTTTGAAAAAAAGTACTAGGATACAATTACCATAAGGACTACAGAGAAAACAATATATTCCTTTAATTAAATTAATCATTTTTATTTTATATAGTAAATATTTTTGGTTACGAAATATTATTGATTCTCTGTGCGTAAAGTTCAAACCGTGTTTGCGGTATAAATACAAATATACGCAACAAAATTCAAATATGGAGAATAGATTTTTATTTTATTTTTTGTTAAGATTTTAGTCCTTTTTTATATAGTTGTCAGAATATTTAAGGATATCTTATTTTTTATTGTTCCGTTTTTCTTTTCGATTTGGTCAGATAAAAATTATATTTTTTTTTATTTACTTATTTTGTGGTTTCATGGTTTCATCGCTAAGCAATTAATTATATATTTTGTGTGTGTGCGTGTGCTGCAGATATCCTTGAGAGAATATCTTTCTTTTTGTGAATATTTTAAGAAGAATGTAAAATTAAAATTTCATTAGGTAGATTTTTTCTTGTGGGCTTTAAATCAGCAACAACAACAAAAAAAAAGTTTTCTTTAAGCTTTCAACTGTTATTTTTTTTTTTAATATAAATTATTCTGTGTTTTTTTTGTGTTGGATTAAAAATACCAAACCACAACAAAAAAAAATAGAGAGAATGAAAAAATTATCTTCATATATAATTTATTACTTTTCTCTCGTTATATGCTAAAGGATATTATATAGAAAATCTAAAATTCTGATAAGAAATATAATGTTTTTTCTTTGATGGTGTGCTCGTATATTAGACCCGTTATATATTGTATGTATATAAGCTGATTTAATATACATTATATTATTCAAACGATTAGCTATAAATCTTATATAAATCAACCCAAATCAACTACTAATAATTCATGGGGATTGTAATTTTATGCAATTTCAATCATTTTATATATAGAATAAGGATATTTGTTTTTGATTTGAAAAGTTTTATATTATTATGTATATATATATATATAGTGTGAAAGTGAAAACAGAAATTGGATGATGGGGAGCGAAAGTATTAAAAATAACTTTAAATTTTTGATAAGAAGACGAAAAAAAAGGATTTTTTTCAGATTATCCTAACCTCAAAGTTCTTTGTTGTTCTTGAGGTTTATTTGATCCGATTCTTATTTAATTTCTTTGGGTTAGGGAAAATCGTTATTTAATATTATTTATATAAAAAAATCTTATTTTACAATTTAGATTGGCAGGGAATTTGTGTTTTATATGTATTTCGTGATTAAATGACAATATTCTACAACATTGGACATTCTTCTAACCATAATCTTGGTAAATTTATATACCACAGTCTTTGCAAGTTGAATATGCGTTTAAAAAAAGGAAATATACGAACCAGAGTTTAATGGATTTTTCCTAAACGAATTCTGGTACATTTCATTTATAATAAATTAATATCAAATTTGAAATTCTTTGTTCATCAAACGAGAAATTTTCGATCTATGTCAGTGCATCAGTAACTCTAACCGATCCATCTAGCTAGATTATAACTTGAAAATATCAATATACTAATTTGACATGTCTAAATTTATCAAAAACTTAAAGTATAGAAATTATTTTGGTTCATTTTATGGTTTGTAGTTTTTATTTTCACATTAATTTCTTTTTGTGATTCACCGCACATGCAATTCAGTTAGTAAATATCCTGAAAAAGAAAACAAATTTTTTCTATTGTGTATACATACATAAATTTATATTAAGTTTAGTCCCGGATTCCAATATCACTTATTTCATGCAATGAAAAATTTATATTGAGGGCAATTTCCACTCATCGATGTTATATTTTTGCTACTGATATCAGAGTACCTAAAAAGAAATAAATTCAGAGTGCATCCACCTAAATTCTATCCCCACTTGTTCGTAGAAAAACTGATTGAAAATTTTGACTGATAAAAATATTTTCATTTTCTGACCTTTATTGGTGTAAAAACTTCATATTACAATTTTGATTTTAAACATTATTTTATTGGAATATTTAAGCTAGTTATCCTTTATCAGGGATTTTTAGGAGCTTGAAAATTTAATAAAGAAAAGTCATTTTGTTTGAAATATGATTCTTATTTACATAACCATAAAGAATATGTCTGATAGCAAACGATAGGAAAAAGTGAAATTATAGTGTAGTAATAAGTCGGAGAAGTTGGTTCTGTTTGGTTTACTGTTCAGAAAAAAAACCGTCTATCGTAATTTACTCTAAATTGAGACTATTGCTAGAAAATAAATTTTCCACAGACTAAAATTATTTACTAGAAAATTGATACAGAATTATCAGATCCCAAATTGAAATTTGCTTGCGAAAATTTGTACTTTATCAAGGATTACTCTCAGTAATATATCATAGAAAAGGAAATTAATTTTAGATAATTTAGAAATAAATTTAATTGTTTAATTTTGACAATAAAATATATTTTAAATTAATTTAAAATTCTTCTGTGTTTATAGAAAATTTTCCATGACAATTTAATTTATTTTTTGAATTAAAAATAAAACCTAATTACTAAAATGCTCCTTTTAATATTTTCCAATACATATTTTGTTTCGACAAAAAAAAAACAAAAACAATATCCTAAAAAGTTAAAAAGCCTAAAGCTTTTTCCGGTCAAATTAACAAAAATTTTCTATTAATTAAAAACTTAGTACAAGAACTTAAAGTAAATAAAAAATCGTATAAATTTTAAAAATAGTTTTTTCAATAAATTTATAATAATTTTATTTTGATTCAAATTCAATATCCGGATATCCTGATAAATTAAATTTCTCAAGAAAATTTAAGGAGTTTAAAAAATAAATTTTATAAATTTGCTGAAATTTCAAATATTTCAATCAGAATTATTTATGAAAAATATGAAATGGAAAATAATTCAAGCATTTTACAAAATACAAAAAAAATTATAAAGATTTTTTTTTTGTTATGAGTATAAACAACAAAATATTTTACAAAGTTTTCCGTTTAAATAATTTCTGAATGAAAATATTTTTTTTATATGATTCCAAATTTGGTTTTATTTTATTTTTTGAACAAATGTTTTTTTATAACACTGCAAATTGTTGTCAATCAACTTGTTGAAGTTTACTTTTGTATGAAATATAGAATAGAAAACTATTCGCAATAGAAAACTTGAAGTATGGTAGAATTTCGGACGAATAATGAAATACTTGAGTCGAATTTAAATGGAAGTAGAATAAATTTATAATGAACCAAAACTTTAATGTCAAATAATATGAATTTTTAATGCTTTAATAACAACAAAATTAAAATTAATGTACGATTTTTTACATTATTTCCTATTGCTTAGTTAACTGCTTAACATAAATCAATGGTAAAAACGTCAGTTATGAATGATCGGGTAATTATCATAAAATTATGCATTTTTACAGGCAGCATCTGATTAAGAAGAAATACACTTGGACTCTACACTTTGTAAAATACTAAATTTTAACGACCGATATATAGCAATCGAAATGGTCCACAGTCACCTCATGGTACATGTAATACATTTCCTAAATGCACCATAATGCTAATGATTCTGACAAACTGTATCTAACAACTATGGTTCGGGAGTAAATGTAGCTTCAATAAAACAGCTCGACTTCGAATATAGTACATATCATGTAGTCAGACATTTGGCACTTAAACCAACCATAAGATTCTACTAATTTACCACATACATAAAAATACCACAATTTATGTAGCCCCATAACATTCTTAAGGACAACAAATTATAATATAATTTTTAATGTACCAGATGTTAAAAATAAAGTACATTTTAATATGATTAACTTAAGAAAAAATTTTAAATATCATTTGACATTTTTTTACAATACTAAAAAGTTTTTAAGTAACAAAATTAAGGTCAGTTTTCATTTGAATGAAAATATTTAGTATAAAATTTTAGACTTTTTACAAAATCGTAATTTATTAATTTATTATGGAAATATTATAATTTTACACCATGTGAGACAACTTTTCATTTATAGTTAATGTCATTTTAATTTCTGAAATTTTTTGAAAAAATATAAATTTATTTTTAAATTAAAATTTACATAATATTTTTGATAATTTTGGAGAAAAAAGAAGGAGGAAAAAATGTATTATTGATTATTTTTTCAAAGTAATTAAAATTTTCCGTCATTTGGTATCAAATTTACCAATATGGAAACATAAATGAAAATAAGTTAAATATTTTAGTAAACATTGCTGTGTAGTAGTAGAGTGAATGAGCGTAGTGAGTTTACAGACTTGTTATTCTGGAGGTATGTTGTAGTTGTGATGTACGAGCACAGACAGGAACTATAGCTGGTCGTATCAAACAATAAAATATTCTGAGCAGCACCACAATTTCAAGTCTATCCTATCCTTTTTTTTAAAGTTTTTTTCTTGTGGTATTTGAACCTATGACCTCTAGGTTGGTAATCAAGGACGCTCTACACTGCTACCAAGGTCACAATATATATTATAACAAATTCATATTTGGTTGTATAAGAAATAAAACCAAACACAAAAAAGTTGAGGTTTTCGTAAAAGGAGAAGCCTTTAAAAATTTAAAAAAACATCTATGAGTTTTTATTTTCTTTATTCGTTTCTGTTTCTCTGGGTTTGTATTTAATTTTTATTTTTTTTACAGAAAAATCCATCATCAGCAAAAACAATCCCACAGGATTTAATTAAAAAAAATTATATCTAATTTATTTTTTCTTCTCATTTAGAAAAATTCTAAGACAAAAAAAAACAATGTTATTTGCAGTCGACTGAACAATTTCCTCAACATAAAAAAACACATTTTTATGTTTTTTGCATTTTTTTTTTAAAATACTTTAACTTACATAATTAAATTTAAAATAACTTTTGACTGTTATATAATAACTATAATTTTTATACATATATTTTTCATATTTTTTTAATAGTTTACAGCTCTTTTAGTATTAAAAATTTTTATATTTAATTTATCTGATGTTTTACTTTCCATTGAAAAATAAAATACAAGAAATAAAATAATAAAAACATCCTTCCAGCTAAATTACAGCAAAAAAAAAATAAAGCAACAACAAGTAAATTGCAAAACGTGTAATTGTCACAAGTTTAATTATCCTTTTTTGTGTTGTTATTATTGTTGCTGTCATCCTTTACAAATATTTGAAGAAAATTGGAAGAAAAATAAAATATAAAATAAATTCCATGATAGAAATTAAATTATTTTATATATTAGAAAATTTTTAAAGTCTTACTTTGAAAAAAAAAGACGGATCCATGCAGAAATTAATGTTTTCTGTTTGTCCATGTATTTTTTATTATATATTTATATAAAGGATATTTATAAATTAGGATTTATATATACATAATTTTACAGTAAGCCGAATATGCCAAGGACGATAATATAAATTTAATTTTTGGGTATACAATACATATAACAAAATTGATTGGTGTGCATAGATATTAATAATTCATCTTCAAAATTTCTTTAGTTTATTAATATAATGAAATTTCCCCCCCCCCCCCCCTCTAACTTTCTATTTACAGATTTACGAAAGTCTCTGGAATATTGTAAACGAAAATCCTCTATACTTAGAATGAGCGCTAATAAGACAATAATTGAAGGGATCACCACCAACATGAAGAGCACCACAAAGATGAATTACTTAAAGATATAGTTATATATAAAATAGCCACACTCTGATAGCATGAACAACAAAATTCAGGATATACAAAATTTAGGAATATAATTATTATTATATTTTAAAATTTTGATAACTGAAGAGATTAATTAGTAATTTGATTAAACAAAAAATTTCATTAAAAATTATATACGTATTTTTTTTCCAGAAAAAGATAATGAAAATTTCTGAAAAACTAAATTTATATAATTTTTTTGTTAGAATTTATATAGAAATATTTTTAGTGGTCAGTATAAAATTATATTATATATAGCTAATAAATACCATCTAATTAAACTTAATTTAAAATTCTGGTATATAATAATCAAAAACTATTTTAATATATAATTTCAATTAAATTGCTTTTAGTTTTTATATATTTTTTTTTTATTATTATTTTTAACTCTTAACATACTATTAAAAATTTACTATTAATTTTCAATGTATACCATCTCCATATATACAAATGGTGAACTATAAAAATTTATATACCAATTTTATATATATAATGTATATATTGAAGATATTAAATTTGGTATATAATAAAGCTGAGGTCAAGTAATTCCGTCATTAAGAATTTACTACACATAATATATGTATGGATGTTTGTATGAAAAAAAAATAGATTACAAATGAAAATTTATATTAGAAAATGGAAACTATTGATAGAAAATTTTTTGTGGTTAATTTTATAAATTTAGAAAAAAAGAAAATTGAATAAATTAGTTGCTTGTGAAAAAAAAACTACAAGGAGAAAAATCATCAATTTTAAATTTTAGTAAAAAAAAGTAAAAAAATAAATGTTCTAAAATCTATATAATTTGTGATAATTGCTGAGATATAGTACACATTTTATTTACTGGCAGTTAAATAAAAGTTAAGCTTAGTAAAGTGTCAAATAATCAAATATAAATTTAATTTTGTTTATTACTTTTATTTTTATGTCTTATGTGGCATTTACACTATTAGAAATGCTTACCAAAATTAGTTTTATATTTGATATGTATTCCAAATATTAATGTTGACTGATTTACTAAACTAAAAATGCATTTAAAGCTGCAGTTAAACACTGTATAAAATGGAGTTTTCTATCCAAAAAATAATACATTATTCATCAACTAAAAACTAAATGATAATTATCATATATAAAGCGATGCAGTTACAATTAACTATTTGATTAATTATGCAAATAGATTAAATTATTCACTATGAATTTATTAAATATTTAAATTGTGATGTGATAAAAAAAAATGTTAAAGTTTGAATATGTTTCCTACTGAGAACTGAATTTATCTGCTAAATCTATTAATGAAAACTAAAAATATATTTAAAGCTGCGGTGGAAAGTCCATATTAAAAATAAATTTATAAAATATTAAAAATAAATTTTCTAATTTAAACTTTTTAATTAAAATTTTATAATCATAAATTCATCATTTCCTATTATAATATAATTTGATTTGCTTGACAAACAAAATTTCATTTTTTTAATATTATATTTTGAAATTTTAATAACTATTACAGATTTCTTATCAATTTCAATTTTCTCTTTTGACCATATAATATAATTTTCCTTTTTTTACACTCTTCAATTCAAAACTTTCCAATTGTTAAGCTTAACACAAACCACCGCAAAATATC
The DNA here is from genome assembly GCA_949752835.1 of Empis stercorea. Classification (NCBI taxonomy): domain Eukaryota; kingdom Metazoa; phylum Arthropoda; class Insecta; order Diptera; family Empididae; genus Empis; species Empis stercorea. Next base: position 10,285,617 of record OX457087.1, read on the forward strand.
AGTTAATTTTTTTATCAAATAACTTTTACCAATTTTTTTTTTGCTTTTTTCTTTTGCCAAATTTTTTTGTTCTGATAAAAATCTTAAAAACTCAATTTTTCGAAAATGATCACAAAAATAAAAAAAAAAATAGAACACAAAAAAACGATAATTTTTTTTTTGTGCAAACATAAAATTCAAACGTCCGAAACGAAAAAGAAAGAAGAAGAATCATCCAAAATGAAATTAGTTTTTGTATGGTTATGCGGCAGGTGTAATTTCTACTTAAAAAGTATTCATTGCATATCCATAGGCGCTCACAAAAAAACAAACTTTTATAATTTTTTTCAATTTCTTTTATGATAAATAATATAATAACGATAAAGTTTTTTTTTTCTTTGGTAAAGAAAGTATATTAAATTATGGTTTATTTAGATAATAGAGATAAAATATATATAGTCTCTTATGCGAACCTGTGTAAGATAATGATGACGGAAACGGAATCGTAAAAAAATTAAATTCTTATATTTTTTTTTAAGAAGAAGAACTGGAAACCATAAAAATTTTTATATACTCAATTTTCTGTATGTGTGTGTTTTCCTTAAATCCATAAATTGCAAAAAAAAATGGACAAAATGAAAATGGGTCGAAAATAAATTGAATGTATTTTAAAAATGAAAAATTTTACGAAAGAAGAAAAGAAAAAAAATAAGTTATATAAAATTTAAAGTTTATTTTTTATAACTTTTACATATTTTATAAAGAGAAAAGTTTTTTTTTTAAAAGATTTTTATTTTTATTAGAGAGTTTTTATTTTAATTTGAATATCTAATTATTATTACTTATATAAAAAAACTTATTATAAATATTCAATTTATATAATATGAAAAATTTCTCAATTTGGTTGAACGAGGTATAATTAAAAAGTATTTAGATATCTAAATTTTTGTAATTTTATTCAAATTTGAGTCAAGGTTATAATTGAAGAGTTCTTATATCCTAATTTTATTTGTATAAGATAAATCTCAACTGACATGATAAAATTTCACAAAAACCCAAAATCAAAATCATTTGTTAATTGGGTGACAATTTTTGTCTGTATCATTCTACATTCTACATATACCAAATTTGGAATTTTTTTTTTAAGTACGTAATAACAAAAAAGTAATAAAGTCTGTCCTGGTAAATATGAGAAAATTGAACAAAACTTGAATTTCGAAAGTCTGGAATGAAGGATATTCTGAGCGCTCCTCTATACGTAATTTTTAAGATATAATCAAATGTTACAGTTTGTGAAAATATAAATTTTAATCTCCCAAAAGTCCCATATATTTTATCCACTCTAAATTTAACGTGTATATATATTGTGCTATCGCTATGTGCTTCTTCAGTTCAATGGTTCAATTCATTGAAATATTATTTAATTTCATTTAAGTTATGCTCATTATAAATTACTGCAACTCTTATTAACTCCTATTCCAAATCAGAAGTTTGTATAGCATAATAATTGTATCATTTTTTACTACATATTTATGTATATTACTGGAAATCCTATTACATAATATTCCTTCTTCTTTTTCTGTTTTATAACAAGCTTAACAAACTAAATTTTATTTCACAATGAAAATATTTGTACATATATTTGAAATATTTTGTAATTGTAGAAAAAAAAATAATGTTGGTAAACGATCAAAGGACAATTCACAATGGAATAAACAAAAAATGCATAAAATATTTAATAATACAAAATTATTTTAAAAGCTTTTTCTCATTTTCAATAAATTCGTATTTTTTTTTTGGACTACAACATAAAAATTTATAAATATTTAAAAAAACAATGAAATTTATGGTAAATATGGAGTTATCATATTATTTAAAACGAAATATTTGTACAGTGGGGGATCGGGCACACATAACAGTATTTCTTTTATATTAATTTGTCATTTGAAGGTATTTTTATGAAATTTTTTAAATTTTCAAATGAAATGTGATTTTGGAGGATATTAAATTGTGATAAATTTGAGCTTACTGCTATGTACATAATTTACAAAAACTAAAATTTGTATAGTAATTTGTTGATTGTACATTAACGATCAGCTACCTTAAAATGTAATATTTCAAAGGTAATTATACCAGTAGCGTAAATTTATTATATTTATAATTGTTTAATTATTTGTACAATATTATTATTTTCTTTCGATTTCTTTAGTATTTTTGTAACTAAAAATATGAATTCATATTCACAAAATATGAAAAAAGTATATCTTTATAAGACACTAAACAATGTATAGCCATTGAACCGAAAAAAATAATATTTACATCTAAATTTTTTATTCGTTATTTCACAGTTTTAGTGTTAATTAGTAAAAATACAAAATTTATTTTCCCAATTCTATCAAATTTATAAATTTAATTATTTTTTTTCATTTAAATTTCCATTAATTTAACTTATTTAATTTCACTTCAACTTTTATAATAATATAAGAAAAGAAAAATTAAATAATTTCCCTATAAAATTAAAAAAGGACATAAATTTAATTTAAATATTTTATTTATTCTATTTTTATTTATTTTACAATCTTCCTGAAAGTAAAAATGTGTATTTTATAATATAATAAATAATAAGAATTGTTATTAAATTTTTGTGATAATTATTTTAGACAAAAAGTTAAATTAATAAGAAGAATTTAATTTATGGAGTGTTAAATTATACCAGCGAATATCTATAATTTAAATATTAATTACTCGGTAAGTAGGAAGTAGCAGTCTAGTATAACGTTTTAAATAGATAGTAAAGAGCAATCAATTTTTCTCTATGTTATTATATCTACACACCGCCATCTAATAGCATATCATTCATAATGACTTTCCATCTTGTGGAATCTTATTCAACTGATTCCATAAATTCCATATAAAATATATGCCACAATATATCAAATTTAGGGACATAAATATTTCCATCCAGTAATGATTTCATTTTTTCCTGTCTATTTGAATAAACTATAGAAAGGTCCTTTTCACACACAGACACAAAGAGATAAATTTTTTCTCTTTTGTTAATTTTTGAACTCATAAACTCATCCCCTAAAACTTATTTACATATTAACACCATCTTACACCATTTTATATTATTTTGATTTGTTGCATATATCCCCCCGCCCGCTTCAAAATATACACACAAAAAAACCATCGGAAGTTAATTAATGTTTCTTATTCATTTATAGATATAATTATTCATTTTTTTTCTACTTTTCCTTTTACTTTACATACCCAGGTAATTTAATCATTTTTCATTTAATTTTTATGTTCATATAATTTTCTTCCGCTCCGATAACTTAAAAGTAGTTGTAATCATAAAAATGGTGGAATTTTTTATAATTTTTTTTTTCTTATTGGTTTAAAACTCTGAGTATTATACGAACGAAACCCACGAATTAAATTACAATTTTATTTTTCTCATTATTTTTATATTTATTAGAAGATATAAAAATGATTTTCTTTCTCTCTTCATAATTTTTACACAATTTTTAAATTACCTGGGAAAGGAAGAAAATAAAAACTGTGACAAAAATTTAAAATAAAAAATTTAACTAATAATTTTCATTCTTTTCGAATAAAGCCAAAGAAGAAAAAAAAAACTTTTCACTCAGAGATTATTATCGTCATAATGAAAGTTTCTTTCTTCTTCTTTTTTTGAAAAAAGTAAAATTTATATTATTATAAATGTCCTTTTTTTTTGTGCTGCTCCTCCTGGTTGGGAAAATTATTGTAGGAAAAAAAAATTTCAATAAAAAAAATATAGTTAAAAGTTGAAGAAATTTTACTGTCACCCCAAAAAACTTGAATAAGTAAATTAACAAAAATATGAATAATAAAAGTTAATATAAAAATGACTAATAGTTTTTTATATATAATAGTTAGTTAAAAAGGAAAAAATATATAAATAGTCCCTAGATAAAAAAAAATTTAAACTACCCGCCAAACATTGCGTAACGGAAACGTAAAGTTTTCCGAGTCTAATTCCTTCTAAGGTCTTGGAAAATGTTACGTTTTGGCGTAACAGAATTGATATGCAAATGTTACATTCCTTATATGAGAAGTGACACTATTTTTCGTTACGATAAGTCCTCGCAAAAGCGTAATGTTTCTGTACAGTTTAGGTGTAATGTTTTCGTACTGTTTAAGTGTAATGTTTTCGTACAGTTTAGGTGTAATGTATTCGTACATATTTAGCGTAACTTGTGCGTACTGTTTATGTGTAACGTATACGTACAAATTTAGCGTAATTTTTTCGTACTGATTTAATGTAGCGTATTCGTATTTATATAATAATTAAAAAACAAATTAGTTATTTTAATAATATATTTCCAAACAAAAATAATAAATTCATATTTATTAATATATAAAAAATAAAAAAAATAATGAATAAAAAAATTGTAACTTTTTACAAAATTTTTCGTAACTTTTAAGGCGTTCGTAAACTTAACATTTCCGTAAAGAATTTATCGTAAACTTGAAATAGTAGAAAAAAAAAGTTTACATTTCCATTACATTTTCATTCGGAATTTAGCGTATACAATTTATGTGTACGCCAACGTTACATTTTGGTTAAGAAATTTTCGTAACTTTTTAGGCGTTCGTAAACTTAACATTTCCGTAAAGAATTTAGCGTACACTTGAAATAGTAGAAAAAAAAAGTTTACATTTCCATTACATTTTCATTCGGAATTTAGCGTATACAATTTATGTGTACGCCAACGTTACATTTTGGTTAAGAAATTTTCGTAACTTTTAAGGTGTTCGTAAACTTAACATTTCCGTACAGAATTTAGCGTACACTTGAAATAGTGGAAAAAAAACTTTACGTTAACATTACATTTTCGTTCGGAATTTAGAGTATACTTTTAAATGCTTGGCGGGTATAAAGAAACTTTTGTCAATTTTTTGTTTGGTTGCGCAAAAGTTTTTTCGAGTTATTAAAATGATGAAGAATATTATTTACTTTATTTTGAATCAAGTTTATTTAATTATTTATGAAAACTAATATAAATTGCATAAACATGTCTCGCAAATTATGACTTCGATAAGAACATTTATATATAGCAAAATTTAAGTAGGTACTATTTTGTATTCCATTAAATTGTAATAAAATTAATAATATTTTCATGATTGTTCTTCTTCTGTGGTACAAGTACAACAGACCGAAGGAAGTGGGTCTAGGCTTACTACCTAGAGGTTTTCTCGACATTCTATTGTAATATGCAATTTGGGATCTATTAATTTTATATAGTAGATTGTCACTACTATATTTATTGCAACAAGTGAATCAATTGTTGTCAGGAATTTGACTCGACCGCTTGCATATCTCCCAGTCTTCAAATTTATATTCTTTTATATTTTTTGATTACTAATACTATTTTTAAATCTGAGCCAACAGAACGACGTCGATGGCTCGGCCGGGAATTGATCTAATAAGCCCTATATTATACAGTTAGGGATCGCAACTATATTTTCATACCAGTAAGGAATCGCCCCTATATTTTCATCAAAAGCTTTAATAAAAAATTTACAGATACATTAATAGGCGAAAGCTGAACCTGAAGCGCAGTAACTAAATGACTGAGAACTCCAACTCATATATGAACTATGAAAAATATAATGTAATTTAAAATCGATGGACAGACAGAAAAAAAGTGAAAACATTTCCTAAATTTTATAGAAACAGTCACAAAAAGAAATATTTCTATTTTACAATTCGTAATAATTTAATTATCACATATTCTTCCAAATTTTCTATTATCGATCTATACAAAAATAGAAATTTTAACTAATAAAAAAAAAATTAAAATTGTGTTCCACGTTCCTGCAAATATATAACTTTTACCGAAACATTTTAAAATTAAATTGTGCAAAAACAAACAATCCTATGTGGATAAACCAAGTATAAAAAATATAATTTTCAGCCATATGATCCTTTTATATTTGGTCCATTTTAATATACATATATACCAAAATTTTATATAATAATATAATTTTTGCCTTTTCCAGAAATAATTTCTGGAAAAACAAACTTAATGTACACTTTGGATAAATGGAAAACAAAATTCGACACATATACATATGTACATATATGTACATTATACATAATACCATCTACCAGGTAATTGTTTTGCTACCAGTAAAAAAACAACAACATTATTATCCTATTTTCAGTTTATGTATTCTCCGTATCGGTTTCTCAAAATTCAACATAACCAGCAAAAACACACGAATCTTAATTTTTGTCAACATTATATTTTTTTTTGTTATTGTGAAAATGTCAACAACAAAAATATGAAAACATTCAACAAGGATTTTCTAAGGATATACGCAATGACCTTACCTTAATATTTTAAGCACATATGGTGAAAATATACTTATGTATATACATATATATTGTATATATAAATCTTTGTTAACAACGTAGAAAGATTTCATATTATACATATTTTCGTCCTTATAGCTATTTCGTCCTTATAGCTATTATAAACGGTAATTGACTATTTAAAATTCTATAATGCAGATTGTCTGAAAAATAGTACAATCTGTAAAATAGTAGATTATAGTACCGAATAAGGATCTTAAAAATTATGGAACGAAATTCTAAACTTTTAGTACAAGATTTTGGAATACTTACCAAGAAAGTTTAAAAAAATATTTACAATTTTTGGAAGGGAAATTTTTTAATAAAAATATAAATTAAAAGGATAAATTTTGTGCTGATGAATTAAGTGTAAAGTTTTGTTCTTTCCTTGTAGAAATATTTATAATATTAAATTTTGTATACCAATACGAAATTTCTATTAATAGTTTGGATTAATGGATTAAAATTTTCTTAAAATTTGTCAATTTTTTCGGGAAAAACTTATAAATTTTTCATATAGGAAATATTTCATTTATACATAATAAATTAAAGGCCAAATGGGTTATTAATTAATTATGTAATTTCAAAAACTTGAAATTTTTTATAAAATTATGTCAAATTTAATAAAATCTTAATGTGACAAAATTGCATAAATTTTTAGATGTCATAATTCTTAGTCTATTTAAGTGTAAACTACCAAAGATTTTTTGTAATTTATTGTTTAATCTATTTAAGTCCTCCAATATTCTCCAATATGCTCCAATAATACCAAAGTCGTCAAATAATAGTCACAATTTCATCATGAAAAAACCTTAAATTTTATCATTTTCCCAAAAATTACTGAGAAAATATTTCCTTTAAAAGTTTTTAGGCAAATTATTTTATTTAAAATTATTAAAAGGCTCTAGGAAATATCAAAAAAAAAAGTTTTCAATTAAATAATTCGAATTTTTTTCAAATGAAAAAAAAAAAAAAGAATTAACTGAAAGAAAAATATTTTCCAATTAAAATTAAATGCAAAATAATTACTTTTATATCAAAAAATGATAAATTAAATTCACCCAAAATTTATTCATTAAGGTAAATTTGTATATACCAAATGAATTTATTATAATATTTTGTCCATTAATCTATTATAAAAATATATAAAAAAAAAATTAACCAAAAAAGCATAAAATTTAATAAGAAATCCATTAAAACTTTACCAGTTTTCCACCAAAAAAAAAATTTAAATTTAAAATATTATAGATTTATAATTAATTAATCTATATAGAAAATTTTTCTTATAATTAATAATATCCTTAAGGATATTTGAACTTTTTTTAAGGACCAACAGTGAATAAAGAATTTTAATTAATTTTTTTTTTTTTGAAAATTCTTTCAATCAATTTTTTTTTTCGGTTTGTTTCGAAATTATTATTAAAATGTCTTTTAGCTTAGGGAATATCACATTAAAAAAAAATTATGTCTAATGGGAATTTCATTAACTTTTTCTTGTGATGGTTTTTATAATAAACTTTTATCAAAAAAATTACAAAAATCAAATTTTTTTGGATTTTTTTGTTGTTGTTGAAAATCATTTGTGAATTGGATTTGGATCTATAAATAATGGATTGAAATGAATTTTGTGAAGAATATTAAATGAATTTAAAAAAATATATAAGAAAATTGAAAAATAGGAACAAAAATGTTAAAAAAAAAATATTGGAAATAATCAAGGGAATCAAATTTAAATAAATTATTAAATTTAATTAAATTTTTGTTTTAAATCGAATTGAAAGAATATTTGTTAAAAATTAAAGTTTCAACAAATAATAATTTCAATTTTATATGATCAATAATGTACATTTGTTGCATACAATTAGGGGTACACAAAAGTAATAGTTTTTTGTGCACACCTAAATATATGCTAGAATTGGAAAATTTCTAATTTACTAGTATATCAAAGAATAATAATAAAGAAGTCGCATGTAGAACAAATGCAAAATTTTAAATTTTCTTCTCGAGTTATAATATTGGAACCCGCTCCTCGCACAGGCCTTTCAAAAAAAATCAAAAAATGGGTTGTGTTATTCTTTGATAATGTCATAATATTTTTAATAACTTTTTTGTATTTGAAATCAAAGTAAATTAATCCACTTTACAAGTAATATTTTAAAAATTTTATAACTACATATATGGCAAATTATGATTCCATCATAACTAAATGAAAAAAGTGTTAAAGGATATTTTAATTACAATTTTTATACGACGTGTCGAATGTATTAAAGGTAATATTTGTAATATAAATTCAATTAGCACCAATTAACATCATTTTTTAATAAAAAAAATTATATGATAGAATATTTTTTCTTTTAAAAGATCCTGTTTAATCCGAAAAGCTTATAAAAACTATTCAACTTAAAATTATATTAAATACTGAAGGATCTCGTTTTTTTTTTTAAAAAACAAAAATCTCTATTTAATGTAACCTCGTCTTTTTATATTGCATCCTTTTCAAAAGTAAAATTATTATTCGAAACTTTTATTTTAGACAGAAAGAAGTAGCAAGGATTTAATTTAATTGCTATTTTAAGAATTACACGTTTTTCAGTTCACTAAACTTTTTAATATAAGTAGAACTTAAATACGGTATAACTCTTTCATAATTAAATAAACTATATATTCCTTTTATTACGTAGGAGTAATTGAAGAATTTATTGAAATAAATTAAATACAAAAAAAAAACTAAATTTTTATAGATATAAATTTTTATATATAAAATATAGACATCAATTTTGAAAAAGGATATAAAAAGATATTTCTATAAATATTAATATAACCTAAATTAAATTGAATATAATTTCGTATTTTTGTAAATTTTTGTGGTATTTTATAATATTTTTTTTAATAAATTTTTCATATAATATACATTAAAATTATCTAGAAAAAATATATATACTTAATCAGAAAGAAAAAAAGGATATTTCATATTTCTATGAATAGAAATGATTTACCGGTGTCTGGTAGATAAAATTTTCTTTAAATTTTTTAAGGAAATAATTTTGAATGTTCACGTTTTAAGAACGAAATGTCTGTGATCTTACGAAACTCCCTATTTAGTAATCTATAATCTTATGGGAAGGATAATGGAAATAGCCTTTGCTTATCAAATTTTTCAGTTCAAATTTCCTACCTCAATAATATTTTTAGGAAAATTTAATGCCTTTGCTTTAAATGAATGACATAACCAAAGTATCCTGCCCTGCTTCAAACTTTCGAACATAAACGACAAGTAAAAAATTACTTAAAGGATTAAAAATGTTTTTTTTAGAATATTAATAATTTAGGAACCGAGTAATATTTTATAGATTAAAATTCTTTTTATTCAGAATTTTATATTTCGATATTTTTATATCCTGGATTTTAAATTAAATTCAATTTTACAGATAAAATTGTAATTTCAAAAGAAGCTTTTTCAAAAATTAAATAAAAAGAACTAAACATTTTGTAAAATTTTACGCGAGTCAATATATGTAATTATATTAAAACTATTTTTTTGACATAAATCCAAATAAAAATATTGGTATATTATTTAATTAATAAATTTATATCAAAAAAATATTATATTCAATTAATTATTCTGCCTGAAAATTCGTGTCTGTAAAAACAAATCAGATACAGAACAAAACTATGCGATTATTATCAAATATTTATGTTACATAAAGTTTTCAAATTGTTAAAACTGTCATCATTTTTCCTGAACAAGATAAAAACTTTGATAAAAACTATATATAAATATTTTTATTATCCATTTGTTTTTGTTTTTGCTTTATTTGAAATTAATTACATCCTTTTAACTTTTAATAATTTCCTGATTTAATGTATTATTATATTAAATTTAAAACAGTCCATTGACTTTCAATAATGAAATAATTATTATCTGAAAATCATCAACATGTATTTTGTTTTGTATAGTAAAATTATATTGGATATTGTTAATAATAAAATCAGTGAAAATGTAAAAATTAATAATTAAATAATAATGGGCAACACAAAAATTAAGATTTCAAAGTTCAAATTCACATAAAAGGATTTTTTTTCTGTATGTATATTTTTAATGTTGTGAAAAATTGTAAATTTTCCAGTGTTAAAAATAAACAAAATAAAATAGTCATTTTTTTTTGTTTCAAGTTAACAAAATGAGAAATTAATGTAATTATTAAAATTTATGATTATCATTATTTTAAATATAATATTCAATTTACACTATACACATTAGTATAAACAAGAACTAAATGACATAGAAAGCTGTCAGAATTGACAGATTGTAAAATGATTACTAAAAAAAAAAACTAAAAAAAGAAGAAGTTTTTCTTGAATTTCAAAATTATAACCAATAATTTTCATAAAAAAATCATTAAAATTTATATTTATAAATGTTACATTCAAAAGTGAACGTGGGAAAATTGAAATATTGTCACAACTGTCAAACTAGAGCCCTATAATTTGACAATTGGGATAAATTGAGAACTGTTGAGAGCTATTAACTCCTCCAAAATTAAAACAATTCTTATTTAATCATTTTATGAAAAAATTTTAATGTAAAAAATAAATATATTGATATGATTGCAAAATCGTCCAAGATTCACCTTCAAATTTTAGAGTGTAAACTCAACATAACAAATCTTTTTACACTTCCTTCCTTTCCAAAACAAAAATAAATATGAGATTTTTTTTCTATTCAAAATAATTTTTTTTAACAAGAAAAAACTTTTCATTTCCTCTGAAAAATTCTTTGCATTTCGTTGATTTTCATTGTAACATTTTTTTTAAACACAATTTATTTATGTTGTTGTTGTAAATTTTTATCCTTTTTATTTTTCTTCTTACATATCAAAAGAAATCTTTTCTTTAGGATAATCCTTTTGTTCGGTTCCAAACCAATTCAGTGTCTTAAGAAATTCCTTTTGTATTTATTCATAAAAATTTCTGTTTTTTTTTTTTTGGAAACATAAAAAAAAATATTACTTAATTTATTATACGACACCACACAAGCAAAAATTATTTTTCTTTTTTTTTCAGCGAAATAAGGACAAAAGATTTATGACTGACGGATTAGTATTACCCTTTTTATCATATTTACATATAAACTATATACTGCTGTCATGGGTTAGAGAGAGCTTTCAAAGGAAAACCAACGAGAAGGAAAAATATGAAAGACTGACAATAAATTTATGAAAATTGTTTAACCTTTTTTTTTTACATGTAAAAAAAAAATCAAAAATTTTCATTGTAATAAAGTGTAAATGTAAAGAAAACTTTAAATAAACTTTGGTTGTAATAAAGTCCTTAAAACCTTGAATGTTATATAGCGTGTAATGTGACACCAAGAGGTGGAAGGATTTTTCTTTTAAATAAATTGCATGTAATTTTGTTTTCTTTTACTTTTTTTTTGATTAAATTTATGTGCAAAACGAAATCTTTTAACAATTTTTTTTACTAAAAAAAATGTATTCCTAAAATTATATAAGTAATTTTCAAATTACATATAATAAACAAGGTCAAAGTAAAATAATTGTGGTAAAACACTAAAACATATAAATTATTTGGTATATTATAAAGAAATTCAAGAAAATTCATATAAAATGTTAAAATTTTATTAAACAATGAAAGATTTCTAAAAAAAATGAAATATTTTAAAGCAAATTTTATGAGATGTGAGATCCTTGAATGAAAGAAAAAAATTAGAATATTGTCGGTAGTTAAAAAAAAATAGTCATCATTGTGTATCCAATGATGTGTAGATAATTTAATTCTGATAACATACTGCAGAATTTTTATGTTACATTAAAACTTGCAATGATAGATTTTTGTGCATTTGAATGTCTGCATTATATTATTCATTGCAAAAGGACAATTATAATTGGTAAATACCGTAAACGATTACTCTATCTATAATAACTTAATATGTCTGGCTATGACTTCCCATAAAATTAGATCTAAACTAAAAATGCACTGTCAGTTCTAAAGCTGAAATAAGACAGTGATTTGAAAAATTCTTGATATAAGTTGTACAAAAACCTAATTTCACATACTTCTTCAATTCTCTTTTCAGGTATACTCATCGAATCCTCTCGTTGTACACATGATCCTACGAAAAACCAAAAATCGGAAAATTATCGTTGTATTCCTTTTCACGTTCAATATATTCCGTCAACATTTTTCTATATCCCTTATTGTTTAACAAGGTCCCACAAGAGAGAAAGATTAATAACAACTTATTTGTGTCTGTCTTCGCTTGAGTGATCTGATAAAAGAAAAATGTTGAAAGAAAATGTTGAAAGAAAATTTGAACGTGGAAAAGTATACGCCGGAAAAATTTACCTATTATACCAAAACAACTTACCGGGAATGTTACTTAAAAAAAATTATAATAAATTCAATTTTACTTTTCCCTAAAAAAAAAATGTTTTTAGTGGAAATAAATGCAAATATGACATTTAAATTGTAAACATACAAATAAATTAAATTATAATAATAATCCAAAAATAAAAAAAAAAACGTAAAATTAAATCCTGAATAGAACAGAAAAATTAGTTTTACAATAATAGGAAAAATTCCAAAAAAAACTTTTTATTCACTAACCTCGAAAATCAGCAGGGAAAATTTTATGGTTAAAAAAACTTTTTCGTACTTACAAAAAAAACCACACACACAGAAAAATTGTTGTACTATAAATTAGAAATTTTTCAAATTATTCAAAAAAAAAAAATCAAATTGAACAAAACTACAAAAAAAAACTACTACTATATACATAAAAGCATTAAAAAAATCATAGTTAACTTTATCTTTCCTTTATTATTATGCGTAAAAAAATTTATTTCAATGTTAAAAATAAAAATCAGTAGTGAAACATTTTTCCGGTTATTTTTCGAATAGAAAAAAACAAACATTTTTTTTTACTCTTTAATATTAATTATTTTTGTTCATAAAAGTGTATATGTACATACATAAAAATATTGGTTGGTGTTATAACTTTATTTTCAGGGACAATGAAAAAATAAAATATCAAACACAACATAAAAATCCTTTCGTAACAGAAAATAAAATTTTAATATCCCCCTATACATATACGAACAAAATATCCTGATTTGCATACAAAATGGAGCATAAAAATCAATTTCATAATTCACTGAACAAGTTGAATATCGAAAAAATAAAAAGTGGTTGATGATATATGGAAAATATATAAATTATATTGAAACTTTTTATATTATGTATGTTACCATGGATTTTAAAAGTTGAAAAATAGATTTAAATATTACTTTAACCTTCCAGTAAAGGATGTGTACAAAAAAAATTATTTTGTTCAATTGCTGTCCATTTATTATATTTATCGTGTACCATAATTGATTCCTTGAAATTTTCATTATTATGTCATTATTTCTAATAGGATCAAATTGTAAATTAATTAATAGAATGGTAAAAATATTTAATTAACCAGAAACTCCAATTAAATATTTATCAAATAAATTTCAACATATTTATTCAAATTTTTCTTTACTATATATAAGTAAAATTCTTCCTTTCAATTAAGTACTGTTGTGACTATTACTGCTTTCTAGTCGTTAATGACTAACTATAAAGTTTTTAATTATTATAAAAAGATAAAATATTACGAACTAATTATAGACCAACCGAATGAGCATATATATGAACCTATCCCAGATTATCCGACCGGAAATATTTTCCAATCTCAACCAGTCATTCAATATATTTACTGAAAATGGTTTAAACCTTCTTTGAAGAAAACAAACATCATGATTCTTTTTTATTCAATATTATTGAACATAATTTTTACCATATAAACAATCATTAATTTTATTTGTTTAAAAAAATATATAATTTTAAAATATTTCCGAAAATAATAAACATAAAATTTATAAATCCGAAAAATTGGATTGAAGACAAAAAAGTTTATCGTTTTTACAGAAAAATTTATATAGTAAAAGAAAAATTGAACTTTGTGTTTCCTGAATTTGTGATACTATCCAAGTAAAAGTTTTATCAGAAAAATAAGATTTTTTTAAAGAAGATTTCATTTTTCATCGTCAAAAAAGATAGAAAATATTTTATTGTTACCATAAAAATTTCGGAATAAATTTATTTGAATAATATTTTCATTGATTTTGTTATTATTGAACAATTATTTTAAATAGCTTTTTAAATTGTATATTAATTTATTTAAAACTTTGTAATTTTATATTAACTTTTAATAAAATTGAAATAATAACAATTTCATTTTTAGTCTTTTAATTTAGTTAATTGCAGTTAAATAGTCGACAGTGCAGAAAAGAAACGACAAAATTATATTTTAACAATAATGAATTGTTTCTCGTGTATCATCCATGTTGGAAATCAGTAAAATTTCTAGCTATTAAAAAGAGGAAATTCAAGGATCTGTAACAAAAAGATAAAAGCTACTTAATATTTTTAGACATCACAGGAGGAAAATATAGGTTCAGTATAATAGCCTGATAGAATCATTTATTAAATAGAAACCATTGACTAGATTAAGTAGACTAAATTTCTCAGGCAATTAGGTAATTTAATCCATTTACCAAAAATAATAATTCAATTTAAATTTAAATTTTTGCAACTAAATTGAATTTGAAAATGTTATAACCAGAAATTATAGTCTGGTAAAATGGAATTGGATTGTAATTCAATTTATTTAAATTGTGATTACATTTATTTAATCAAAGAATTTATTATTCCTAAATGCTGATTAAGTGCACAAATCTCATTATATTTTGACCACAAAAAATGTCACTGTCAGATAATACTACTCTTGTGTGTACTATGATGGTCATTAAATACAATAAAGGTACGCAATCAATCTTTAATTTTCTTTTGTAAAAAGGATCTTAATAAAATCTGTTACTTGTACTTTTAATCCCATTTATTGACGTATTGGACGTGCTTTACGTAAAAAATAGCAAATTTCGCTGAATTGAGTCTAGACATTTTTCTGCCCCAAAAAAAAACTTTTCTACTGAAGAGGTCAAAGGAAACATTTACATTTTTTTTAAGACTATTACAAAAGGAAAAGGAGTTAAAGACATTGAAATTTAATACATTTTCAATCACAAAATAAAACAATAAGAAAAAAAAATAAATTGTCTAAAAATAACATAACAAACAAAAAAATTATTAACAACTTTTCAATGTCATATAAATTTTTTTATTCTACATAATTTTAACCAATAAAAAAAAATGTCTTTATTTATCATAAAAATTAATGATTTTTCGAGAAAAAGAAAATTACTCTTATAAATTTTATTTTAAATAAAATCCATTAAAATTTTATACATATTATTATTAAAAACATAAATATTCATATCAGCAAATTTGTATCATAATATTTTCGCATAAGAAAGAGTCATTAAGAAATTTATATACCACCATGTTTTTTTTTTCAATATCGCCAAAAATTAAACAAACAAAAAAAAAATTTACATTATAAAAATTATTATTACTTATGTACATACGTATCTTTACATAAATAACATAAATTATTTATTGATAATTTATGTGACGTATCATAAAAAAAAAATAGAATATTTTAAAAGATTTTAATTTTATTTATTTTTTCGATGTATAATTTTGATGTACATAAAATTTATTATTTATGCTATTATGTACAATATACATAATAAATGTTATTAATTTTCTTTTAACTGTTTGTAATTTTATTTTATAGAAAATTGGATTTTTTTTTTGTCAATTTTTTTTATCATATTTTGTTCATCGAATTATGGGGGGAAGTTAAGTCAATTATTATTTTATAGAGACAATTTTTTTGTAAATTTTAATATACTTAAAAAGACTTTAAAGAAGATTACAAATAATTTAGTATAAGATTTTAATTTTCATAGCTCTTCCATGTAGCAAAGAAGGTAATTTAACAAGGTTGTTTTTGCATATTTTTAGGTGTTGATTTAATTAATGTTAAAAATTGCATGTAATTTTGTTCAATCGTGAGACACAATTCGTCGAAAATCAATTTTAATTTAATAATTTTCATTGACATTTGCCAATATATAAGTTTTCTTAATTTTTCTTGCTAAATTTCAGTTTGTTTCGTTATTCTTAGTGTTGAGTGAAAGCTCCTCAATATTGCTATATAAAAGTATATTCGTATAATCATAGACTGGATGTTTGGGGATCCCTTGAATAATCTATGGTATATTTGTGATTCCATTAATTAAGATATAATTCACATATTTTACTCGTAAAATTGTCAAAAAAAATTTCCATTTTATATTTTGAAAAATATCCTCAAAATCTTAATGAATTATTTTCTCATGATTATTGATGTTCTGATAGCTTATTTTATATATATTTAGTATACCATAGTTACTTTTATTATGTCCTATACAAATTACTTCTTGTAATTACTTGTGTTCACAGACAAACTAAGTAAATTATTATTTAAATATAAGTAATTATATTCAGTTCAATAATTATCAATAAAAATTTATAATTGTCATAAGAATTTTATAATGAATTGTTGTAAATACATAATTACACATATCGCAAAATATAAATTTAGTAATTTTGTGTTAAATTACATACAATCTAAATATAGATTTACTTTTGTATAAAGTATATGAAATTTCTCTATTTATAAATTGAAATGAAGAATTTTGTTTTACTTGCAAAATTTAAACAATTTTAATTTAATATTAAAATAAATTTACTTAAATATTTATGTAAAAAATATGAAAACAAATTTAAATTATTTTTGAAAAATATTATTTTTAGGATTAATTTTATTTCTGCAAAATTTTACATATTTTTAACAAAAATTTTTAAGTTTTATCCTAATTAACTTTATAGCAAAACTTCTCCAGAAAAAAACTTTATTTTTATACAAAAATTATTATACATATGATGTACAAACATTCTGAAAATAAACTTTAATAGAAAATATTTACTTGATAAAACATACTTTTTTGGTTTTGTTATGGAAATTGTATACATAATGTAATGAAAAGTTTTATAATGAAAATTTATATTATGTAAAAAAACTTTCATTTCATATAAATAAAAAAATAACTAACTAACAAAATATATTTGAAGTATGTGTTAGTCAGTTTTAATTAAATTTTACAAATTTCTATTACCAAAAACAAAAAATAATAACCACATCTAATTTTCATTTATTCAAGGACATTTTTTAATTAATTACATGGATCAGTTTTTTTTCTGTGAAAAAAGTTTCAAAAAATTTAAAAATTTACTTATTTTCTATCCAAAAAATTTTAATTATATTTTGTGGTTATTTAATTTGTATTAAAAAATAATTTAATTTGATATTGTGATTAAATAATATTAGGAGAAAAATTTTGTTCTTGCATATTTTTAGGATTAATAATTATTATATATCATGTCTAAGCGGTTTGCAATTATAATAATTATAATTTATAATTAATTTTTATATGAAAATCTTTTCTACATAATAAAAATTTAAATGTTAAAATTTTCATGATGAAATTTTTATGATTTTTGTTATTATGACCATAATAACAAAAATATGAATAAATTTTATTTATAAGTTATAAATTAATCAGTCACATTATATTATTTAATAATCTTTAATCTAATTCAATTATAAATAAATAAAAAATTTAATAATATAATAAATAATATTTAATAATTTGATAAACTTTATCCTTTCAATTTTACTATACATAATTTATTTTTTATGATTGATTTATTTCACTAATGATTTAATCTATATATAAAAAAATTATTAACATAATTTTAGGATTAGCCAGAAAAAAACATACACACAAAAATAAAATGAATAATTTATGAAAATGTTTGATAAAAATATTGTATGAATTAATTTAATATTAATGATAATATTAAATATATAAATTAAATAAAACACCTAAGCTAAACTAAAAACAAAAAAAAATTCATATCAAATCTATAAAAAAAAAAAATTTCGACAAAATTTTCATCAAAAATTTTTTTAAAACCATTTTCAATTGTAAATTTATTTACCCACAATTTGAAAATATTTACATTATTCGTTTCCATTAAACAAAAATTTATAATTAATTGCTATTTCATTATAAAATCTAATTATATAAATAATTAATAGCAATTAAAATATAATAATTTGATTTTCATATTATATAAAATTACATAAAATAATGTGTTAAATTTTACACATATATATTTTATTTACATTAAAAATTACCTTCGACACCTCCACAAAAAATCAAAAAAAAAATTAAATTTCTTACCAAGTTTGATAAATATTTATCTTATGTAATATTAATTTTCATTCTTTTCAAATTTTCATATTATGTACATATATATATAATCATAAATTTCAATAATAATTTTTTTTTTCTCATAAATATTTCTTAAAACTCATTAGTAACTCCCGGAACGGAAAAAATGAACCAGTTCATTTTCAATGTTTTATTAAATATTATATTTTACTCGTATTACATTTTCACATCCAAAATAAATATAATAATAATATCACATTCACTTTAGTTACCCCAAATGATGATGATTGAAGTAATTTAAAAATATCATTTTTGTATACCAAACTCTATATACATATACCCGTATTTATTTACATGTAAATTATAAGTATAATACGTTTTTTCCCATATTTATGGTATATTATACAAAATATTTATTAAATACTTTTATGTAGGGTGAAGAAATATAAGGGTGCCCATGGGTTTTATTTGTCATTATATGGTTAAGGATATTTTGATATAAATATGAAGGGGAGCTAAAAAAATAAAAAAATAAATGTTCAACCTCAAAAGTTGTCACCATGTATAAAATTTACAAGAAAAGTGCTATAATGTAAAATATATAAATTTAATATTTAATATGTTCTTCTTAAATATTTTAGGAAAATTTTGTTGGTTTTTTTTTATGATACAACAATTTATTGATACACGGAAAAGAAAAATTGTAGAATTATTAAGTGGAGAATTATAGAGTTCAATTGTCAATTCAAATTTGATTGTCGTTTAATTTCTAAGTATATACTGCCATTCAGCCCAGAATTCATCTCGGATCAACAATTTATTTGCTGCTCTTTAAATCAATTGTCTACTTGTAGATTTCTGTTTGGTATCTGTTAAATCAAATTATTATACCACCATATACACTAAATCCTTATTGGTATATAATTTAGTATAGTCTAATCTAGCAGAATAGAAAAACTAAAAATTTAGAAAAATTGATTACACTTTAATTATAAATATTCATCAAAGTTTAGGCAAATTGGAAAATCATTTAATTGTCAAGGAATAAATTGTTTTACAGTTACGTTGCAAGAGCATATACCTTATTTTATCCAACTACGAAGTCATAGCCTTTCCAGAAACTTGGAAATTTGTTCACAATAGTAATTGAATACTAGAAGATTTCACCCTTCAGTTAAATTCTAGAAGATATATCTTTCTGACTGTGACTATTTGAAGAGTACATACTCACGTATCCAAAACAAACCTATAATAATCTAATCTAACAAATTTTATTAGTCCAGCCATCATAAATAAAACCGCCTATTAAATTATTTAAATCTCCCAGTGTATAATTTCAAAGAAAAAAAACCCTCCCAACTCAAAAAGAAAAATACACGTAATTTTTAAGAAAGGATATCATATTACATATTCAAATCCTCACCTCTTCCATTTTTTTTTTCCTAAAAAAGGAAGAAAAACTTATCATTTTACTTGAAATATAATATAAATTTTTGCTGATGCAAAATTCGTGTCTACAAATAATTTAACCTCATTAATGTAGCACGTCTAACATTATCAAAAAAAAAATTTATATTAACATAGATAAATAATATCCTTTTTTTAGACAACTAATTTTTTTTTTATATATAAATTGCGTAAGTATTAAATTTATAACGTACATAATTATAATTATTTTTACCTCACACATGATTATGTCCAGGAGTTTTTTTACAGGAGAGAATTTTCAAATAATATTTTTTTCTTCTTCTGGTTTATGAGAACATTAAAAAGGATCTAGAGAGGATAATAGAATTTGTTGTTGTTATTTTTTTTTGGTACATATGTGTATAAAATGTTAAATGATGTTTTAAAATTATATTGGGCACGTGTCTGTACAAAATCTGTAATCCAGAATGTACAATATCTGTAAGGGGATTAATTAATAAGTATTTACTTGTGATAAATAAAGAGGATTTTGATTTTATTTTTATAATTTTGGTTAAAAAGTTAAATAACTCACAAAAAGTTTAATTATATTTTGAATTTAATGAATTTTAACAGAGTCCTGGTGCGAGCCTTTAGTGTTCTGTACAATACAACTGAATTTTGTTTCTGTCCCATGCGTCTGATATCCAATTTGTTGACTGCAATTTTTACTTTCAACATTTCCAATGTTATCCTCCTCGGTATGCTTCTCTCTGCCTCTCTCTTGTTAGTCTATTTTGTGGTCTGTTCTCTGCCATTCTTGCGACGTGACCTGTCGATCTCAATCCTTCCAACTTTGTATTGGTAAACCTTAATATTGTGTTTCTTATTTTTCTGTTAGTAAATTCAATTTTTCAATGGCACAGAGAACAACTTAAATTTAAGTATAAAATTTAAATATAATGTAAAAGGATATTTAAGTACTTAAATTTCTTAAATAAATCATTTTCAATTTTTTTATATGTAATTTAAGTAAAATTTATTTGTTAATTTTATTTTAAAGGATTATAAATAAGAAATTTTCAATTATATTTATTTAAAAGACCTAAAATAAGGATTATTAATATTTTTACTTATAAAAATCCTTATGTAAATAAATTTTATGTATAAAAGTCTCATAAAATGCAAAATTAAAAATTACTGTCCAAAATAAAAAAAAAATGGAAAAATTAAATTACATTTTCCTGGAATATTCTAAATTTATATAAAAGATGATTTTTAGCTAAATGATAAATAACAAAAACAAAATTTTCAAGAGTTTTGAAAATTATTATTTATGTAAATTTTCATATATTTTCCTTTACAAAAAAAAAAGAAAGGATAATAATTTATAAATTTTTCTCTGTTTTTATTTTTACCTATAAATTATTTCCTTTTATTGACATTAATTATGATTTATATTTATAAGCTATTTTCTTCGGAAAATAAACATTTTTTTCTTAGAAAATTATTTTTAATAATTTTTTTCGGCAAATCATCTCGAAAAAAAAACAATAAAATAAATAATATACGAAAGAAAAATGTTGATTTTTCGATAGAAAAAAAATCCGATTATTTTTATTTACTAAAATTATATTTATTTATTATATATAAAAGTTAAAGTCTATTAGATTTCCTTTTTGTTGGTACATACATATATTTATTATAGGAAAATAATACTTAGTATAGATAAATTATAATTTCTTATGAAATTTTGAAAATTTTACCCAATATATGTAGATACTTTAATAGATAAAAAAAATATGGATTCAATAAAATATTGAATTATTGGTGAATTAAGATAAAAGTATTAAATTTATGAGAAAAATTAAGAACAGATTGGAAAATATAATATTTATTTTAGTACCTATATGTGTAACCCCATAGGCATTTTCCAGCAAATATATATAGAAATTGTTTATAATGAAATATAAAGAAATTGATATTTTAGTAGAAATATATGAACCAATTTTTCCTGCATATGCTTTATTATAATCGTATTATAAAATATACGTAAATTTTCCTATATCATTTTCAAATTAATTTAAACAATTTACAAAATAAATTATACAATTTTCAAAGAATCTTATTTATATAAATTGGTTTAATCTTTAATTTATATTCAAAATTGTATATTGGATTAAATTGCACAGCTACTTAGTAAAGTGCCAATGAGAGTTAACTAAAAATATACGTATTTAAAAAATTGTATTTAAAATATTTTCGTAAGATTAGCAAACACTATAAAATTTTGATTAATAATTAACCTACAAGTGGAATTGTATATAGTCGCTTTCATCTATTTATTCCCAATGAATAATGAATTATAAATTTGTTGTAAAGCTTGAGGACATATTTGCAAAATTAGATAAGAAATATTTCGTCGTAATGGTAAATTTTGGATAGAAGTAATTTTTCGTCGTAATGGTAAATTTTGAATATTTGTCCTGTTAATTTACGTCTTAAATAAGTATGAATAAACTCTATCTAAGGACTAAAATTTCTGTAAGTAAATTTCAAATCCCTTATTTCAAATTCTTATATTGTAATTGGTTCGACAAATTAATTCAAATGTAAAATTTTCTCTTCTTCTTGGCTCAACTGATCAATATGAACCTCTAACATTCTGTAAAAATATATGAAAAATAGATTCCAATTAAATATACTTAATAGAATCAATACTCTTTGCTGAAACTGACATAAATTTATAGTATTTTACATCAGCTTCATTTTTATAACTATGAAGAAAATTTGAAATATAATTAATTTAATTCTTTATTAAACTAAATCATTTTACATATGCATGAAATCCTGAATAATGAAATATGACACTTTTTATTAATTAAAAACTAATATTTTATTAAAATATTTAAATTATCATAATTAATATTAAATATTTTTATAATGTCAGATGCGAAAACTTTTTCCGCAAAACCAAAGAAAAATCTTCTTACTTATATTTCAATAAAATGTTTCACAGTAAATTTAAAATTATTTTCTATCTCATCCATTTTAAAAGCTGGAAAAATTTACACTAAATATTAGAATCCATATAAGATTTTTCTTTTTTCTTTCATTTAACATGACACGACGACGAAAAAGAAAACTTATTTTTCCAAAACAGCGTGAAAAAGTTCCACTTAAAAACTTCATCATTTACTTTATATCTTAGAACGACGTTATATATTTACTAAATGATAATTTTTCTGGGTGAGAATTTTTTGTGTCGTTTTATCATATTTAAAAAAAATTTGTTTTTTTTTTATATTTGGTGAAACCCTTAGGTAATATTTACACCATTTACACCAACCATCGCACAATTGATGTCGTTGTTACTGGTAACATTTTTAACCACGATTCGTAACCGACGACAAAAAAAAAACTAACCAAAAAAAATGAGGAACGCACTTAAAATGTTACTCCGCCAAAAGAATAAGTTTATATTTTTATAACGAAAACTTTTACATTTAAAAATTATTTAGTTAAAAAAGTTTTCCTTAAATATTTTTTTTTAAAAAAATTTATCATCATTGTCGCGAATTAAGTGATGTTAGACGTGAGAAGATAACCATCAACAGGAAAAAAATTTTTAAAAGGGAAAATTAATTTCAAATTTATATTTAAATATTAAATAAATAGTTTTTTATTATTTAAATTAATTAAAATGGATAAGTGAAATGAGACGGAAATAATTTTAAAAATAAAAGTTGGACATTTAACAGAAAGTAAAGATCAACAATTTTTTTTTTGGTGCTAGTAGCAAATTCTAAGCACTCAAAATTCTTTCGGGGAAAATATGATCGTATTGAGGATGAGTCTTTTAAATTGTAAGTGAACATTGTAACCATTCGATTCGACCATTAACTATTTTTTTTCATATTTAAATAGAATTTATGTGCTAGAATGTTGAATAATGTCAAAATTATTGCAAAAATTTATTTTCTACATAAAAATTCACATTCTTCTTGTTTTGGGTCAACAGACCGATTTGGGCCTATAGGCCTACCTCATAGAGATTTTCCCAACATTCTATATTTCATATTACAATTATTAATTATAATAATTTAATTATAAATTAAAGTTTATAAAATTTTCATAATTATTTAAATTTTCATAATTATTTATTTAATTTTTTTTATTAAGTCAAAAACATTTATTAAATTTTTATTTATAATTATATTTATTTCATTTACAATTACATAATTTATTTAAAATTTATAAGTAATTGTAAAACTGAAAATTTAAATTAAATTTGATAGTTTTAATATATTTAATTACTTAATAAAATTTTTGTTATAATTGAAATTGACTAATGATTTGGTATAATTAATGCAATATTTATTAATTGAAGTTTATTTATTATTAATTGAATTTAAATAAAATAATTAATAATTGTAGCTTAAACACTTCACTTGTTCCAGTTTATATTGCGGTATATACAAATTTCTGCAATTTTATAAATTCAAAAATGATGAAAATTTAATTTAGAATGCAGTTTGCATAATGACGTATAGCAAATATTCGACATACATCATGAAATATCTCATTATTAGTGTGATATCTTCTTATGACACAAAATACCAAAAAATTCTAGAATTCTTCACTGGTCTTGTTGAAACTTCTACAGTGTCTTATCGTTTATTAAAATAATTCAATTATTGTTGACAAAAATTTTATTATGTCGCTAACTGCTGGATAGAACGACGTTAAATTAAATTTTAAAATAAAATTATGATAAATTTTAAATTAAAACAAAAAATTACATAATGTTTAATTTACTATTTATCCATCTGTAAAATAAT
Source organism: Empis stercorea (assembly GCA_949752835.1). Taxonomy (NCBI): domain Eukaryota; kingdom Metazoa; phylum Arthropoda; class Insecta; order Diptera; family Empididae; genus Empis; species Empis stercorea. The sequence continues at coordinate 10,310,540 of OX457087.1, forward strand.
TAAATAAATTTTTAAAATATTATTTTCAATCCATAAATCGTGTATCAATAATTATTGTTTTAAATATTAAATGTAACATAATTATATTTTCACAATTTTTTTAATTATATATTTACTGAAAAATATAATTATTGCAAAACTCTTTTTTCAGTATATATAAATTGAAATATGAAATTTCATAATTATTTTATATGTTTTTTCATCTGTCAAAGAGCAAAAAGTAAAAAACTTCATTTTTTGTTTGTAAATTTTGTTTGCAATCAACAAATAATATTATTAAAAAAAAATTCAATTTAATATACTTAATAACAAAATATTTAATTGATTGAATGGACATTTATTGATGAGTGTAAAATAATAATATATTTAAAATATTCATAATAAAATTTTCAATATAATTTTCCACACATTTAATGGAAAAGTATGGTAAACATATTTATTTTTTGTGTACTGGGTGGTAGGAAATAGTTTATCTATATGATGATATGGTAAAAGTTGTGTAAATTTTTCTTGTCTTGATTTAGAAATACTATAAAGAAAACTGGAACTGTTTTAATTCAGAAAAATCTTGAGATCTTTGAGTAAAAAGAGAGCTTGAATTATTAAATTGATATTAAGTACTACCCCCTTTCGAATTGTAATCGATTCTACTAATTGATAAACTTTATTGTACAATTTGACTTCATTCTCAATCATTATTATACATTATATATTTTATGAATGGCCGAATACTTGAAATCCAATTATGTACTAGTCATTTGAATCATAATTTGAAAATCAGCTGAAACTGAAAATTGATTTTTTTCATTATTAATCAAAACATTTAGTCTACCTTTTAGTATACAAACTCCAAAAATTGTGGTGGTCAATGCCTTAACAACATTTTCATGATTATAACGACGTTAAATTAAATTCTTGGATTCGTTATGGTATATCTATATTATTTTTGCATTACCTTAGTATATTAGTATACATATTTAATCATATAAAGTGCATTACTTTGCCAAGCAATTATAATTGTATACTTATAGTAATTAATTTTTTTTATTAAATCCGCTTTAAAAAAAACACAACAATAAATTTTCTTATATATATAAATAATTCATTATAAACAAGATTTTTTTTTTACCAATTTTCTAATCAAATTAATTTTTCCATGATAACAAAAAAGAAAATCAAGCTTATCGAAAATTGACACGTCAAAATAAATATATAAATCAATATGTTTTTTTTTATTTTGTTTAGATATCCTTTTATTTACATTTTCGTCCTGAATATCATTTTCTATCAATTAAATTTTTTTTTTTTTTTATACATGTGTCAAAATATTATAATTCATATTACATGTCTGTATATTACCAAAACAACAAAAAGGATGATAAATTTTGTACAATATATAAATATTAAGAAATATGATATTGAAAAACCATTTGGACAATATGTCTACTTAACTTATATATTTTCTTCAGTTCTTTACGATTTTACATTTTGTTTATTTCTATTTTGGGGATTAATATCTTCTTTTCAACCAAAAAATTTTGCAAAAATATATAAAAATGAATGAAAATTTATACAATAATATTTAATATAATATATATTATAAGAACACATCTGTGTATTTATTTATTTATTTTTTTGTTATATATTGTAAAATTAATTTTCCTGTTGCCTTTTGTGTACCAAAATAACATCCTTGCTAAGATATATATTATAACAAATACATATATAAAAGTAAAGGATATGTAGAAAAACTATTTGATGTTAATTTGTTATATTTAATTTGTAAGATTTGTAAATTTAAATACTTAAATAATGTGAAATATGTATTAACAATTTCATTTTTTACAAAAATTAAAATAAATTAATTATTAAACATATTAAATTTCTATATATCATTTTTCAGCTCCTTCAAATTTTAGTTATATAAATTTCAATTATAAATAAATAATTAGGTATTAAAGAACGATTAAAATCGTATAGTACTAAGGTGTTCAATGTGTCAATTATTTCATTTTATTTGAATTAAAAAAGTGAAAAGAGTTTGTAAATTTTTGAAAGTTCTTTTAATATTTTGCTTAGAATCTGTGTTAAATAGTTAATTATGCTAGTATACATTAAAAAAAGTAAATATCTTATATTAGTATAGCATTTTCAATCCAAATTGATCCTTCTACATTCAAAATTATCTGTGCAATTATTTATAAAAAAAAGACAACAAAACAACAAAATGAAATAAAAGTAATACTACCTCAATAACGCCTGAAAATATGCCCGAATTTTCTCGACATTGTTTATGTATGTATTTAAAATTTAAAGATTGAATAACATACATATATGTAGAATTCTCTTTCACATAAATCTATAATATTCAAATGTCTTATATTAATTAATAAATTAATGATTCAATTATTAAATTAAAATTTTGAAGATAATGTCTCCTTAAATTGTATTAAAATTATTATATAAGATACTGCTGTTCCAATCATCTGCAAAAAAATTTAAAATTCAATTTTTAATATTTAAAATTATATAAATGTAAATATATTATTTAATTTATAAACTCACATTACCCAATAAATGAAAATCAATATTATAAAAACCATTTGCTGATATCATAAATGATTCATTATAAATTTGTATTAAAAATTCACTAATAATTTCATTAAATTCTTGTTGATTATCAATTGATTTATTAATTTTTTTAACTAATAATCCAGTTTTTTTACCCTTAAGAAATTTATAATATATAAAAATTAATTGAAATTTTTTGAAGTTATAAAAATTGTATATAATTTTTTGATATTACTTATACGGTACTTATATACTATACTTACATTTTCTTTAATATTTTCACAAGTACATAATAATATTAATAATGTAAATATAATTGGTGATAATGTTAATAAACTCCATTTTAATACATATATTGATACAATATTTTCCAATGATAAATACATCCAATAGAAATTTGCAATAATTGTTAAAAAATATAAATTAAATATAATAAATAATGACCAACCAAAACATTGATTTAATAAATTTATAGTATTTATTAAATAATTATAAATTAATTTTATAATTAATAATTTATTAAAATTTATTATTCTTAATGAATTTTTATATTCATAATTATAATTTATATTATTATTATTATTATTTTTATTATAATTTTCAATAAATTCATTTAATAATATTAATCGATAATTAATTAAATTAATATACATATAAATTTCAATTATATGTATAAAGATATGAATTTTATTTATTAATGATAATAATATACTAAAATTATATAAACTTTTATGTAATGCATAAGTATGTGATATTATAAAAATTAATAATATTATTATAATTTTATAAATTTTATTATATAATTGATTTAACCATTTCAAATTTAATAAATTTATATTTAATTTATTTGTAAAATATTCATCAATTATATTTAAATTTTCATTTAATTGATATTGTTGATTTTTTTTAAAATATGCTTGTAATATTATGATAATATGAGAAATTGTTTCAATTATACAAACTGTTAGACTAACTACTTTTGATACAGATGCTATAATACGAGTATCATTATCAATATTTAATGCTAAATAAATTTGTATAATTATAATTAAAATTAATTTAATTAGTAAATAGAAATTTAATAGAAATTGTAAATTTCTATTAAATGTAAATAATGAAATACCAAAAATTTTGTATATATTTAATAGTAATGAAATATTTTTTGGATAAATATTCATATTTTTTTATTATTATTATAGAAAGAGAGGAATATTAATTTTATAAGTTTTTGTTTAGTAGAAAGTTGAAAATATACTAAATAGGAAATTTTATGATAAAAACTAGTGTATACTTAGAAATTTATAATTTATAGAAAATTGTAGAAATGCTTTTAAAATAATTTCATTTTAAATTCGTTTTTTTTGTGCAGTTTTGACAAATTACAAACTATTAATAATTTAAACTGTCAGTTTAGATAGAAAGAGATTATAGATTCAGATT
>OX457087.1:10314750-10480315 GCA_949752835.1 Empis stercorea
TGATTTAGCGTGCGTTGTAGCCAAACAGGACAACCAGCTGACATTTTGTCGTGTTTACTCTTACAGTATTTTTAAATAAGTTTCCATCTGTTGAAGGAGGAATATAATACGGCTATGTAGACGGCGGAGTATTCTTGCAGTAGAAATTCATATTCACTTGATATTTTTGTATAATATACACAATCGGTCTTGGTTCAATATTGGTATATGTGATTTTCCGAAACGTAGTCCCCTGCAAGGATACCTCCTAGTATTTCAGTTCTTCAATTCGTTTCTTTGTCGATCTATGAATGAAAAACTGAGTGGCTCAGGTCCTTATATTCTAATAAAACTGATCCTTCTACATTTAAAATTAACTTAGTGCAATTTAAAAAAAAGAAAACAAAACAAAATGAACACCAAAAACAAAATGAAATAAAAGTTATACCACCTCAATAACGCCTGACAATATGCACCAATTTTCTCTACATTATTTCTGTGTGTATTTAAAATTTAAAGTGCGAATAACATTCATATACATACATATGTATGTAGAATTCTCTTTCAAATAAACTTATAATATTAATAAATATTTAAATATCTTAAATTAATTAATTATTCAAATTATAAATTTTCAAATTAAAATTTTGAAGAAAATGTCTCCTTAAATTGTATTAAAATTATTATATAAGATACTGCTGTTCCAATCATCTGCAAAAAAATTTAAAATTCAATTTTTAATATTTAAAATTATATAAATGTAAATATATTATTTAATTTATAAACTCACATTACCCAATAAATGAAAATCAATATTAAAAAAACCATTTGCTGATATCATAAATGATTCATTATAAATTTGTATTAAAAATTCACTAATAATTTCATTAAATTCTTGTTGATTATCAATTGATTTATTAATTTTTTTAACTAATAATCCAGTTTTTTTACCCTTAAGAAATTTATAATATATAAAATTTAATTGAAATTTTTTGAAGTTATAAAAATTGTATATATTTTTTTCATACTACACTATATAACTTACATTTTCTTTAATATTTTCACAAATACATGATAATATTAATAATGTAAATATAATTGGTAATAATGATAATAAACTCCATTTTAACATATATATTGATAAAATATTTTCAAATGATAAATACATCCAATAGAAATTTGCAATAATTGTTAAAAAATATAAATTAAATATAATAAATAATGACCAACCAAAACATTGATTTAATAAATTTATAGTATTTATTAAATAATTATAAATTAATTTTATAATTAATAATTTATTAAAATTTATTATTCTTAATGAATTTTTATATTCATAATTATAATTTATATTATTATTATTATTATTATTATTTTTATTATAATTTTCAATATATTCATTTAATAATATTAATCGATAATTAATTAAATTAATATACATATAAATTTCAATTATATGTATAAAAATGTGAATTTTATTTATTAATGATAAGAATATACCAACAAAATTATATAAAGTTCCATATGACATATAAATATGTGGTATTATAAATATTAATAATATTATTATAATTTTATAAATTTTATTATATAATTGATTTAACCATTTCAAATTTAATAAATTTATATTTAATTTATTTGTAAAATATTCATCAATTATATTTAAATTATCATTTAATTGATATTGTTGAATTTTTTTAAAATATGCTTGTAATATTATTATAATATGAGAAATTGTTTCAATTATACAAACTGTTAGACTAACTACTTTTGTTAGAGATGCTATAATACGAGTATCATTATCAATATTTAATGCTAAATAAATTTGTATAATTATAATTAAAATTAATTTAATTAGTAAATAGAAATTTAATAGAAATTGTAAATTTTTATTAAATGTAAATAATGAAATACCAAAAATTTTGTATATATTTAATAGTAATGAAATATTTTTTGGATAAATATTCATATTTTTTTTATTATTATTATAGAAAGAGAGGAATATTAATTTTATAAGTTTTTGTTTAGTAGAAATTTGAAAATATACTAAATTGGAAATTTTATGATAAAAACTAGTGTATACTTAGAAATTCATCATTTATACAAAATTGTAGAAATGCTTTTAAAATAATTTCATTTTAAATTCGTTTTTTTTTTGTGCAGTTTTGACAAATTACAAACTATTAATAATTTAAATTGTCAGTTTATATTGAAAGAGATTATAGATTATGTTAGAAAGGTATAAATTGAAAGGTTAATAGAAGTGTTAAGTGAAAAATTGAAATATAAATTGAATTATTTACTATAATAAATTTGAAAAAAAAAATTAATTTAATATCTCAATATGTTTTACTATGATTAAGCGTTTGTAGCCAAACAAGACATCCAACTGACCTTTTGTCTACTCTTACAGTATTTTTAAATAAGTTTCCATCTGTTGAAGGAGGAATATAATACGGCTATGTAGACAGCAGAGTCTTCTTCCAGTAGAAATTCATATTCACTGGATATGTTTGTATAATATACACAATCAGTCTTGCTTCAGTATTGGTATATGTGATTTTCCTGCAAGTATACCTCCCAGTATTTTAGTTCTTCAATTCGTTTCTATGTTGATCTATGAATGAAAAACTGAGTGGCTCAGGTTCTTGTATTCTAATAAATAATTTTATGTAAAAGATTATTTAAATTAATATATTTAGGATAATTAATCCTTTTTTGAAAATTATACATAAAATTTGTTATATATATAACTATTTTTCATTTACAGTTTATTGGCTTTTACAAATATATTTATTTTGGAAAAATGTTACAACTATAATTAATAGTAAGGTATAAAATTTCATTAAATTCGTAACAATATTTTTTTTTTTGTATATAAACCTAAACATGACATTTATAATCTCTATAGAATTTATATTAAAATATTTTCTAAAATCTACTATTTAAGTATATAGAATGTTGGTAAAAACTAAATTCAATTTTATTAGTTTCTGATTATGAAAATCTATAAGGAATGATTTGAATGAAAAAGGACTGATAGGTCAATGAGGAGTAGACAATTAAATTCTGTTTCTTAACGAAAATTTCTTTATAAAGAACTACTGGCGCAATAAGAGAAATCAGAAATGATGCGTAGCTTAATCAGGAGTTTGAATTAGTTGGAAGTTGGTCAGGTTCTATCGAAACCTTTCGGGAGTAATCGATACAAAATTAATACCACTTACTTATAAGAAGGAAACAAGAATATAATTCGTCATAAATAATACACACATTGGTCAGTACATGACGATACTTAAGACATAATCAAGAAATTTGTTAATTATTTCCAGATAGAAACTCATGTAAATTATAGTAAAAATTAATGAAAATATTATTCAAAATCTTACAAAACCAACAATATTAGTGAAGGAATAATGATATCTCATACGAAAATGGACGATAATGTGTGTAATTAATTATAATTAATAAATCAACTATACTACGGTTTCCATAAATTATTTGTATAATTAACATTTATATTTTACCATCACACACAAAACTAAATAAATTCCAGTTTGATTTATTAGGTCTAGTCTAGACTAATATATACAAAATAAAAACTAAACATTGACTTGATTTTTAAAATTATTTTAAATAAATTGTTCAACCCTACAGAAAAAAATGTATTTTTAAAAACCTTTTAATTTTAATTTGAAAACGTCCAAAAAGAAAAATCTATGTTAACATTTTTACGCTTTATTTATGTTTTTATTTTATTTATTATTTTATCATTTTGTCGATTTACTACACACAGACTATGAGCAATGTTTTTTACTGATATAATCATCACACAGGTTAAAAATGGCATATAAAAATATTGAACTTTAGAAAGCTCCACGTGCCTAAAGTGAAGTTCTTATGTGATTTATTTATAACAAAATTTATTTTTTTAATATCTACAACCAAAAATAAATTTAATAATTTTTATCGTAGCGTAAATTAAATATGAAAAAAAGAAGATATTAAATTTAGAAGAAGAAAAATACCATTTTGATTTTATTAATTTATTTCCAATTAATGAAAGATAATTTCGAAAATATCTAAAAACAAGAAATTATAAATTTAATTTATAATTTTTATGGATGGTAAATCATTGATAAAAAAATCAATTCTTGGATCAAGAGACAAAAATTTAAAAAAATTTATACTTAATTAAATTTTAGTTACAGAAAAAAATTAAAGTCCCTAAAAAAATTTAAGATTTTGATATTAAAAACGATATAGCGATTATGTATATTCTTCGCATTTGATACAAGAAAAAATGGTAAAAAAAGGATATTTAATTATGTAAATTTTTTTTGGAGATTTAACCAATAAAGGTTAGGTTAAGTAAAAGCCTCGCATAGACCACAGTAGGTCGTTAATAATACCACTACTCTGTGAAGGTTTTGTACTCGCTTCGGTATAGACATCGAGGAATTAGACGACCTGTCTTTGCGAAGTACGAAAGTACTTGTGCATTCCGCGAATTGTACGATATTTCTTGAATCGCGTCTTGAGAGTCTGTTCTAAAGAGTGCAATGTTCTTCTGACCAGTGCCGGACAGTGGCACAGAAGATGCACGAGGGATTCGTTCTGTTCTGGTTATTTGCAGTTTCTACATTCGCTGTAAACCAATAAAAGAAGTATTGTTAATCATTTTAACAAATAAAATGTATTTGTTGCAATATATTCTTGCTCGATAAAAAATGTAATAAAAAACTTACAATTTTTTTTTACGGTTTTGATAGTAAAGTCAACAGGAAAAATATGTATTTGTCAGGATCAGGAATCAAATTTTATTGGACAAATTTTTATATATAAAGATATAAAAAAGGGATCATTTTTATATCAATTGAACATGAAATTTTGACGCTTTTTAAATTTATAATATAGTTTTTTTTATAGTGTTACACCACCAACAAATGATATTTAGGTGAAATTTTATGTAAGAAAATGATATTCAATTGATTGTTAAATCAAACGTGTATATTATCATATGATCAAATAGAAAATTCAGTTTCTCAGTCAAATTGATTTTAATCCTTTCACATTTTCATCTCTATTTAATAGTACAATAATTGAAGGAAACATTTCGGTTTATATTAAATGTATAGAAAAATATTTTTGACCACGTAAATTTCAAAATTCAAACATTATATAATTTATGGATTTTGCTTAAGCATTAAATAAGTATTTGTATGTTTCATTCACAAAATAAACAAAGTAAATGTAAACGAATCCTTAAAAAAATAAAATTATAAATAAAAATCATGTTTTAAAAATTCTACAAAAATTGTTAAATAAAATTATATTTGATATCTTTAAAAATATTTGTTTTAATAATATAAATACATAAGTACATAAGTATAAATATTTTTTTTTTTCAAATCCACCTACGAGATTGCTTACTTGATTTTTTATATATAAAATATTTGTTTTTGATATATCCTTAAAATAGATTTATAATATTTAGATATAAAAATATGAACGAAAATAAACATTGGTATTAAACAGAGAGGATTAACAAATATTGAAATAGAATTTTTTCCAACAAAAAAAGAAACTTCAATCAATGTCGGCAAAAAAAAGGATTTTTCTTTATTTTAACTATTTTTTCATAAATTTAAGAAAAGTTTTTATATATTTTTTTGGGTATACTTTAAATAATATATTATTTATACATTATCAAATAAAAATTTAATATCCAAAAATAATGTTATTAATGTAAGAAGATTTAAAAAATTGAATGTAAACATTTAATAATTTTAAAAGTTTATAGAAAAATATATTAACTTTATATACGTGAAATATAAAGAAATGTTTTCGAAAGTTTTACGAAATTAAAAATTCCTTAGACTTGTTGGTGGGTGTCTCCAATATATTCTAACTAAATTGTTCTTTACGAACTACCATGAATATCTTAAAGCAGCGGTTTAGCGGCACGATGGTGGGCTGAAGTAACTTTCCAGTAGGCCGCGAAAAAAAAAATTCTTTTGAAAAATTACTATTGATAGAAAATGCATGTTGTATTTTTGAAGTGTTTAAGCTATTTTTGACCAAAATTTAGAAAATCAAATAATTACGACTTAAAATTATATATACATAGCCAGTTACCAACCAAATTTTTTACTAATCCAAAAACACACACAAATTGCGAATTGTTATTTTAATTATTTGCAATATACTTGAAAGTAATGGACCCAAAGGCCAAACTATAGGTAAATCGTTTTTTAAGAATATTTATTTCAAATCGTGCGATTAAACAATAATAATTATTTTCATATTCCGGTCCGCAAATTTCAGAATTTTTAGATGGTGGTCCGCGAAGAAAAGAGTTTAAGAACAGCTGTATTAAAGAATTTTGAAGCAAAAAAAAACGACTGATAGTTAAAAAGATTTCTATAAAAATTTATTATGAATGGCAGATTTCATTGAATCCATGTACCTACAGGGATGTGGACTTTATTGGATCCTTTCCTAAATTTTAAATTTAATTTTGTAAATACATATTTTCCATTTATAGTATAAATAAGTAAAATTGAGTAAATATTAAAACTATTTTCAATTTTCAATAAAGAACCAAAAACTTCGAATAATTTTAATTCTGAACAAATTTCACTTTTGGTTTTTTATTTTAACCAAATTTTGGTAAAACTAAGACCGTACATAGACCAACTTTATAAATGTAATAAAAAAAATACTTACTAAAAACCATAATAATAATAAAAAACCGCGTCGTGTTAAAAAAAAAGTTTTCATTTTTTATTTCTGCGATAAAAATGTCCTTTAGGTATCCGAAACAAAGAAGAAACAAAAAATAACCAAATTGCAATTGCACCACTATATTCATGACGATGGAAATTTTATATACTTGAAAGTTTTTCACTAAAAATTAAAACAAAAAAAAGGAGAAAACTTACAAAAAAAAAAGACAATAAAATTTTTTTATTTATTTTTAAGTTAACAATTATAAAAGTTCGTCCCCCTAGTAAAGTCCACCTAAAAAAAAAAAATTACGGCTGGTCTATATTATAAAGACAATAATAACCCAAAGAAAAAAGGATATAACAAATTTTGCCTAAGTACAAGTATAATTGCTGCTGCAACAAAAAAAAAAACAAAAGAGGAAAGAAAGTAAAGTATCTTATCTCATCTTTATTAGGTCAGAAAATAGTTTTATTTTTTCGTCATTTCTTTTGTAATTTTAAAATGAGAAAAGTATTGTACAACTTTTAGTCATGATGATTAAAAAGTTTTTTCTTTTTTTTTTTTACTAATTTTTCTTCAAAATAGAAAACAAAGTTTTCAAGTAAAATGTAAATAAAAAATAAAGTCTTAATTTTTCTCCGAGTTAATAAAGTTATATAGAAATTTTATTTAGAAATTTTCTTATATTTTTCAAAGATAAAAAAAAAAGGATTTTTATATTTATTTGAATCTTAGTCCGAATAATGGGACAATAATTGTGAATTATGTAAAGCAGGGTTGGAGTTCTAAATGGGACTAGAGAGAGAGAAGTGACAATAAAGTTATATCTGCTAAATAGTAGAACTTCGTTGCATTTAATAAGTATTCAAATCAGTTTAAAATTTCAATTAACATTGAGATATTGTCGACCTGGCTTTGTAAAAGGAACAAATTTGTATTAGAACAAGGACCAAATATGATTTGGGGAAATGAAAATTTGAATTGTAAAAGGAAAAATTTGATTTGAAAATAATTAGAAAATATTTTTCTTTAACTATCACATTGATACTGAAATCTAAGACTATATACACAAGTATAGTACATATTTGCTTAAATAGTTTAATTAGGATTTGCTGCTGCTGTTTAATTAATTAATATAATTAATTAAAGTCCTAAATCTTTTGTAGCCTATGGAGATATTACACAAATAGCAAGCAGTTTTAGATTATCTGCGCCTCAGATATCAGGACATTACACGCACTGTTTAAGTAGAGTTAAACACGGTGCATATATCAGTTCAATAAAGTTGAAGGATAAAAATTACAGATTCAGTAATATAAGAAATCTTAAAAGATTTGTTTAGGGAAAAGTAATTGATACAACAATAATTAAGAAAGAGGAAAGTTACTTAGGACAAATCAGGACAAATACTGACCTAGTATATAAGAAGTCATCTGGTTTTATAGTCGATTACATCAATCTACTTAATTTAGCTTTGATAAAAAAATTCTGTGCAAAATAAATGACTTTTTCAGGAATTTAATACCTAGAGTCTAGTAAAATAACAATAAATAGATTTTAAATTTAATTGCAATTATTTTAGTTAGGTAATATTAGAATGTATTAACAAATTATATAATACAAAATTATTTTTTATATTTCATAAATATAAATCTAATTAAAATTTGCACTTACTTTTTCTGATTTCATTCAAATTATATACTTTCCTCTTCTGCATAGGTAAACTAATTTTATTATGTAAATCCTGGATAACATTAAAGAGCACAATAAATTTATTATATATTTTATATTATATTATATACTTAATAATAAATTTTTAATTAGAAACTTTAAATTTATATGATTTTTTGTTAGAAAATATACTATTTTTTTATTTAAATATTCTAAATCCATCATTAAAGGAAAAACTAAAACTATAAAACTAAACTAAACAATAAAAAATAAAATTATACGTGCATTAAAAATATATCATTATTAACACTTTTAAATTTTATATAATAAAAACTTATTTCATTTTAAAACGAAATTTTATATTTAATTATTTGTCATCTTTATTTTATATTGCACTTTTTTTTTATTTCCAAATAAATTTATATCACTTTATGAAAAAACTTTACATTATGAATAATTTTCTAATTAAATATTATTTTAATATAATTTTTAATTTATTTAAAGTTTTAAACCTGGAAATCATGAAATTCTATACTAGCAATTAAAAATAACGATAACCACTTTATTATAATGTCAATCAAATTTGTTTAGTTCTTCTGTTCTATTGAAAAGATTTTCTAATTACATTTTTAATTAACACTGAACAATAATTATAAAACTATAAAATTGTGATTTTTTAATTATAAAATAAACATTTAATTTCATTTTAATTATATTTGAATATGAATTTAAATTAGTTTTAAACCGTAAAATAATATAATTGAAAACGTAACAAAATAATTTTCATTTGATTTAAAATATGTATGAACGTAAAAAATGGGGAAATCCCCACTTTAACCAATTTTAAATATTTTGATGCTATAATTTTGGACTAATAAAGGATTAATTTCAACACAAAAAAAATAATTTTGTACCATCCTCTATTTCGTTAGAAATAAAGATTTAAAAAATGGCTGCTGGTTTGTGTTGAAGCTAGCACCCCCACCATATAAATATCTATAGCTATACTACATTAATTTGAAATACTCTATAATTTTCGACTTTTCCCAAATTCAACCCCTCTAACTCAAATTTTACCCTTAAAACAGTTTACTGGAAAGAAATTTAGGAAAAATTGAACATAAGGCGAAGGCCTAACCATAATGGACTTAATGAAAATTAAGAAAACTTAAGATGGCGTACGACTATATGAAAATACGCCAAATGACCGAAATAGACTTTACAAAAATTAGGGGGACTTTCGTTAACTTTTCAAAAATTTCGTTAACTTAATGATGTACAGCAATCGTACAAAACTTAAGAAAAATTAAGAGAATTGTTTTGCTGAAATAAAATCCATGGCGCATGGCATCCATGATGAAAATAAAAAAACTCATAATTTATTTTACGTTTGTTACTTTCAAACTTTGATATTTGTGAAATATTTTTTTGTGTTTTCTTAATTTTTCATAAGTTCATTATGGCCAAAAGCAAAAGGGATTTGACAGCGAATTTCGATAACTTAATGAAAATATCGAAAGTTTTCTTAATTTTCATTAAGTCCATTATGGTTAGGCCTATAAAATTACATAATTACTAGAATTAAAAATTAAAATTATTTGAAAAAAAATTATGCCAACCCCTTGGTAGAATTATGTACTCGCGATTAGCATACCAACCAAATTTTGGGTTGATTTTTTTATATGGGATAATTCAAAATTTGGTTGGTATGCCAATCGCGAGTCAATAATTATATTTAAGGAATGGCATAGTTTTTTTTCAAATAATTTTAATTTTTTAAAGTATTTTTCTGTGCCTAATTTAAAATTTTATATTGAAAAATTAAATTAAGTAGCTTACGCATGCAATTAAGACCTTATAGTTATAAGAATAACTTAATTTATGGAATATTATAAAATTTAAGTCTCTAATTGAACTTACTATAAACATATTTCAACTAATTTTCTAAATAAAGACAATCTTGTACAACACATATATTACTTGAAGTGGAAAATCTTTTATAATTTGCTTATATTTATATCATAAATTTAATTAATGGGTCATCTGGGATACAACAGCAAAACTATTAATTGTTCCTATGAAATTTATAGATGTGAATGATATTTTTAAGAAAACTTCTAAAAGCTTTTATTTCTATGGTTAAATGCTTTTTCTACATTAAGTTTTAATTGAAAACGTTTATAAAAATAATTGTGTTTGTTTAAATAATATATTTTATTCAAAATTGGATCTTCATAAGAATTTATATATTCATAGACACTGTGTAATTCTACAATACAAAGTTACTTAAACTTTCTTAATTTCTTCAAAAAGAAAAGATTACTTTTTACAAAATTTCAATGCCATTGACATTTTTCACAATATAATTAAAGTATTAGTAGTTAATAAAATTCATAATTTATTTTTTATATGATTTTTTAACACGATTTTTATTTCCTTTAAGTGCTCCTTTTCGTGCTCCAGTAACGATACTTTTATATTGTCCAGCATTTTTAGCTCGTTTCCTTTTTGGTTAAAAAATAAGATCATTTTAATTATCTAATAAAATTTTGATTACAAAACAAAATTACCTTTTATTTAAAATATTCCGAGTTAATGGTATATAAGCATAAGGATCTAATTTACCAGATTTTTTAATATCACCTTTAGCTTTTTTTGCTTTATATTCACTACCACCCATTGATTTTGTTGTAGCAGCAGACATTTTTGATGTACCAGAATAACCAGATTTAACTGATGCAGCTACAGGTCTATGAATACCTTTACCACCAGCTGTATAACCAGATTTTCCACTAACAACACTACCAGAACTTAATGCTTTACGTTTTGCACTTGGACCTTTTTTAATATTTTCCTCTGTAATTAAATAATTTTTGTTTTACTGAAAATATAATAGGAAATTCAAAAGTAAATTACCATCACTACTATCACTATCCATGCCACGTTTAGATAATTTTATTTTATTAGTATCAGTTCCTGTATCCATATTTTCATTAATATCAGAATCATCTGAATCCGAATCAACAAATTTATCACTAATTATTAAACGACCATCTTCAGCTGTTTTAAAACCTCTATTTGTATCTTTAGATTTTTTCGTTTCTGGTATATTACTGGTTGGACGATTAGCTAAAATTAAATAAATTGAATTTTTTTGAATAAAATTAGAAAATTATGTGAAAAATTTTTTACTTAAAACATTTCCAATTGATTTCAAATCAACTAAATCAACAATTTCTCCTGGTGCTTCTTGAATATAAATTTCATTTTTCTTTGATGATTTTTTTAACTTTTTATTTGTACAATTTTCAGAATCATTATCTGATAAATCACTATCAGAATCAGCCAAAATATCATCAATTCTATAAATAAAATAATATAAAAATTTCAAATATTATTCTCTAAATCGATTTTAAGAAACTTACGTTGAGCTTTTCTTTTCTAAACCTTTTATAAAATCATCATCTGAATAATCATCATCAGCATCTTCATCATTAATTTTTTTTCTAGTTTCACGTCTTAATAATTTTCGGATTTTCTTTAAACGTCGATGTGTTATTTCATCATCACCTGGTACAAATTTAATTAATTCTTCAGCTGTAAATCGTTTACATAATTTCTTTAATAAATAGCCAAGTTGTAAACGACAATAACGTTTTGTATCTGGTACCATACTAGATAATGCTTTCATCTAAAATCAAATATATATACATATAAATTAAGTTTTATATTAAATAATATATTATTTAAATATTACAATTGATTCAGCATGATTAGCTACTAATGGTGTTGGTAAAACTTTTACAAATGTTATTAAAAATGTTATAGCTGCTTCACATTGTTGACGATTCTTTTTACTTAATATAATTAAAACTTGTGTTAATATAAATTCTAATGTTTTAACTGTTAAATTTCCAGTTAAATTATGTAAAATTGCACGTAATGTTAATATGGTATTTGTACATAAAATTTGATCACCACCAAAACCAGCTAAAATAATATCTATAAATTCATTAAGACAATCAGATTGCTGTAATTAAAATATAAATTAATTTTATTTCAATAAAAAAATTCAAATCTATTAACATACTTGATATAGTTCACCAATTATTGTTATTAATTCTAATCCAATTGATTCTTTTTTTGTTGAAAATTCTCGAAATGATATAACAACTTCAGGTATTGTTTTTATAATTAATTGATCTTTAACATTTAAATTTTTACGTTTTTCAATTAAATATTTTAAACAACGAAGTCTTGATGCTTGACATACTAAACAAGTTGTTGTTAATGTTTCAAATAATACTTTTTCAATATCATTTGAATTACGTTTTGTAAATTTTATACAATTATTTTTATCAGATCGTAAAATTTCCATTAAAAGTCTAACAAAAATAAAGAAAGCAATTATGAAATTTATAGTATACATTTTTTGAATTTCTTAAAACTTACTCATAAACTTTTCTTTGTTGTTTTCGTAATTTCTGTTCATCTTTAGCTATAAATTTTGAATTTTTATTTTTCATAACTGGTATTAAATATGAATCATAAAATGTTTTAATTTTATCAAAATTTTGATAAAGAAGTAATGCATTATTAATATCTAATATTGCATCACATTCAAATGAACCTGGTGCAACAGATATTAATTGTTTATTTGCTGTATCAAATAATTCACTAAGTACATCTAATTGTGTAATTGATAAGAAAAGCTGTAAAATAAATACAAAAAATTTTTAAAAATCATTTTTTTAGAAATTATAGAATTATTAACCAACCTTAATAACTTCTATAGTTTTTTTCCTCAAATCTGATTCATATGATCCGTTTGGTTTCATTGTATATACATTAAATAATCTTGGTAAAAAATTCTTTGAATATTTTGATAATTCATTTTTAACATTATCATCTGAATTTGTTATTAATTCTGTAATGCCATCTAATATTGGTGCACGAAATTCAACATTTTCAACAACAGCAATACCTAATGTTTTAGCAATTAATTTAAAATTTTCTGGATCTTTTGGATTACGACAAAAACCAGGTAATAAACCCCATAATTGACAACATAATAATTCATTTGTATGTGATAAGGAAAATTTTTCTTCATCATTATATTTACGCCATCTTTTATTACATTCTAATGCATGGACAAGAATGAAATTTGCAAAAAATTTAAATGTTGCTTTATATGTTCCTTCACGTAATAATGGTAATAGCCATGATTTCTCTACCATAATTTCATTTTGTGAATTTGTTATTGGTATTGCTTTAAGAACATTTTCTGGACCCATACTTTTAATAGCTGCAATTACAGCATGTTCAATATGAACACAAAGTACACTTTTTGCATCATAACGACTACCCAATATTGATAATTGTTGTTGTAAAACATCACTAAAATAGAAAATTTAATAAAGTCAATTAAAAATATTTAAAAAAATAATAATATTTTGAATTACCTAAAATATTCACCAGTTATTTCAAATATATTTGAAAATGTTAAAATAACATACTTAATAACTTCATTAAATGGTTCCAATAATGGTTTACCCAATAAATTTATAATTTTTGTAATTTGTGAACGATATTGATTAGCTAATTCTTCATTTATACATGCCAATTTAATACAATCAAACATAATTTCTTTAATTGAATTCGAAACACCAGTAATAATTTCTTTACGTTCTGTTGATATCCACAATTCTGAACAAATATCAACAAATCTAATTAATGAATTTAAACATATTGTTAAATCTATATTAGCTAAATGTATATGGCCTTGTTTTAAAACAGTTAACCATGCTAATGTTTGACGTACATCAATTTTATCTGGACGATAATCATAAATAGCAGATATTAATTTACCACATAAAATTCCATTTAAATGTGAATTTTTTGATTGGAATAGTGAATGTAATGTATGTAAACAATTTGTTCTTATTAAAATATTTGGTGCTGTCATTATAGATAATAAACTTTCACAAATACTACGAATATCATCACTTTTAAAACCACTTATAGTATCTTTTAATAATGATAAAGTATGAAGTACGGTTGTCTGAGAATTCTTTAAATTATCAATTTTAAATTGATTTAAACAAAATTTAGCTACTCTTTCACCAGCTGGATGATATATTATTTTTGTAATTGGTTTTTCAATTTCCATATTATTATTATCAATATTATTTTCATCTGGTTTTGGTTGTTCCATAAATGAACTACCATGAATAATTGCAACTACAGCATGTTGTGCAGATTTTCTTATCTATTTTAAGAAAAAAAATTATTAAAATATTTACTTACAAAACAATTTTATTAAATTATACTTTTGGTTTTGAATGTAACGTAAATGTTAAAATTGTATCTATAATTTTTGTAGTAGATGAATATGTCCAAGTTGAATAATCCTGGGCTCTCAAAAGTACTGATAAGCAACCAATTATCTAAAAAAACAATATTTAGCAAAATTATAATAAAAAAATTTATAAATGATTTTTGTTGAATTTTTCCCTACGTATTTTAAAACATTTTGATTTTCTGTATTCATATAACGTTCTAGCATTTCCATTAATACTCTAGATGTTTCAGAAAATTGTTTACGTAGTACCGGTATTGGTACACTTTTTATACCCATTGCTAATAATGATATAGCAGCCATTATTTCTGAATCACCAGCACTTGCTTGAATTGTTTCCATAATTAATAAAAAATAATCTGTTGATGATTCTCTACCACCACGTTCTTTTATTATTTCTGTTAATGCTGTTAATATTGCTAACATTTCTCTATGTTGATCGGATGTTGAACGAAAACCATTTAATAATTTTTTAAAACTCATATTCGAACATGAACTATAATTTGATGCAAATGTTTGGAAGGTTTTAAACGTACCACCCAATTGTGATTCCGACATATCTTCATCATTATCACCATCAAAATTAAATGAATTCAATGTACCAGCAATATCATTAACTGTTGTATCTTTTCCATTGGTTGTATATTGTAGTCGTGCTTCATGCTTTGAAACAGCTTCTAGTGTTAATGCATTTGGAGTTTTGATTTCAGGTGGAGGTGCTACAAAAACCAAAAAATTTCGTTTATTATTTGAAATAAAGAACAAAAAATAATTCTCCTTACCTAAGCTTAAATTTGCTTGGAAAAATCTTGATTTTGCTTTAGCACGATTTTTCATATTTGTAGGATTTGATGTAGATGATTGTCCTTTTACCCATCTTTTTCCTTTGCCATGTCTTTTCAATTTTGATCGACATTTAACCATATTTTTCTTATTTTTTAAGACTTTTTCTTAAATTTTCTGCAAGTTACGGCAACTAACACGTGCGACTATTTGACAAATTAAATTCTAGCTAGATGATAGATTTTTTAAATGACATTTGGTAATGAAACAGTTATGTCAAAATTATGTTTGTGGAGTGGAATTTTTTAGGATTGCCAGCTGATTGCAGTATTAAAATTAAATTATAGCTTTTATTTTAATAACTTTTTTAGGATAATTTTCAGTTCTCATGAGATACAGCTCATGTGACTGAGATTTTTTTCTTATTGCAATAAAAACGTCAGGTTGGTAATATATTTTTGCATAAGAAAAAGTTAATATAACTTTTTCTAAAGTTTTCATAAGAAAATAAGCTTGAAGTTGGTGGAGAATTTTATTATGAAATAATTAATCGTGTTCCATTTAGCTAAAATTTGCACTCCGGAGTAATCCAAGACATTTGGTAATGAAACAGTTATGTCAAAGTGCAAGCTATAATTTATGCAGTTTCCATGGCGGATCCAACTCGAGTTCAATCCGGATTAGTGTGCATGGAAACAGGGATTGAGTTTAAATGGGACGAATAATAGATCGTTCCATTAAGCCATTTCAACTCAATCTCAACTCAACTCGGTACATGGAAACAAGGCAATTAAAAGTATTCCGTTTAGCTAAAATTTGCTCTGCGGTCTGGAGTAATCCAAGTACGCATAAGTGGCATATTAAGTATTAAGATGAGATATCTCAAAAGTGAGTTATTGCAAATGAGAAAATGACATTCAAATGACATTCAAATTTCATTTTTATAACATAATTGGCAAAGCGAATTCAATGTTGGGTTTCGTCAAGAGATGGTCCAAAGAATTTGAGGATCCATATATCTCTTGTTAGGCCCAACCTTGAATATGCTTGCCAAGTTTGGTCACCGTACTATCAAGATCACATTAAGAGATTTGAGTCAGTTCAGAAAAAATTTGTTAGATATGCTTTAAGACATCTAAACTGGTCAAACCCATTAATTTTACCTCCCTATAGGAGTAGATTAATTCTCTTACAATTAAAAACGTTAGAATCACGGAGAACTATTGCGGATATATTATTTATTGCCCAGGTTTACAATAGCAAAATTGATTCAGACTTTTTAAAAAACCAAATATATACAAATCTTAACCATAGTACTCGGTTTAGATCTGAAAATATTTTTAGGGTAATATCTCACCGCACTAATTATGGGAAATTTGAACCTATCAATAGAATGTTCATGGCGGTTAACAACTATAAAAGTCATATTGATTTTTCTGATACTAAGGATAAAATTAAGAAAAACTTACTTGCACTAATGCCATAGATATCTGACTTTTAATTTTAAATTTGTATAGTTGTTTTCATTCATTTTTTATATATAAAATCATAATTTTAATTTTACTTATATTATATATTAAACTTTAAATAATGACTATATTCTAGTTTGGCTTAGAATAAATTAAAATTAATATTTAATTAGAATCTATTTGAGAAAATTGTATATTTAATTTTAATATAAGTATGTAATTGTTTGAGCTAAACATAAATAAAATAAAATAAAATAAAGTCCTTGTTTAAATATCATTTCGATGCATTCCACAATGAATAATTTGTATTCAATACTACTTTATGTTTAAAATAACAATTTTTTTGTAAATTGAATAAAATATACATATTATTTTTATATTTAACTCTTTAAATTTGATCTATTTCATTTAGCACGAATGCAAATGCAACACCAAATTAGTTGTTGCATAATTGTGGAAATAGAACATGCAATAACTCACATTTGAGATATAAGGGATGAAAAATTTAAATAATACTAAAATATAGTTTTGAATAATTATAATATGTTCCCGCTATAGTATTATTTTTTATTTATTTATTTATTTATTTATTCATTGTTATACATTTCAACCAGGCTTTATAGCCCATTGGCTGTTATAGATATATGAAAAGAGTAACAAACAAATGTAATAAAGAAATTAAAACTAACAGAGTTAAAGTAATTAACACTTTTTAATAAAAGTAATATCATATAATGAAAGTTTAAACTGGATATTAAAAAAAAATCTTACTTTATCCCTTTAAGTAAAATAAGCGAATTCGCTTTTGGCGAACCGTATACGAACTGGATAAGTAACGCCTTTTTAATAAACTTTATAATTTCATAACAAAAGTAAATAGCGAGTGAAGAAAATTGTATCTTATAATAATATTGTGTTTAAATAAAATACATATTAATAACTAATTTTGTGTTCTATATAATAAATTAAATAATTAAATTGATAAAAAATCTTATTAATAAGTAAGTGGTGAAATAATTATTTATTGTTGAATGTTAATGTTATTATTTATTGTTAAAAATTACATTTTTTTTATGAAATAAATGCTAAAAAAATAAAAAAATTACTTTTCCGTATTTTTTATATCTAGAAATAAAATCAGTTCGTAAACGCACCGAATTTGGCGGTTCCAAAACGAATCGCTGCATTGTTTCGTAAACGGACCGACTTTAGCGAACTCTTGGCGTTACGTTTTTTTTTCTACTGTTCTTATTCTAACATTTACGTTTTCGGTTTGCTTACGAACTGCCAAGGCGGTTCGTAAACGAACTCATATATGAACAAAAGACTTCGCCGGCGGTTCGTTTACGGTTCGCTTTTCTTAAAGGGATCATATATAAAATATTTACTTAAATCCCCCTATTGATGGGTAGTCAACTTACCGCGAAAAATTTAAAAAATTGTGCCTAATAATATGCAATTTTTTAAATTTGCAAGAAAAACTATTTTCTTATCTACTCTTCATATTTATCATTTCTATCTACACCTACTCATATATAGATAACACGCACTGTTAGTCGTTGGTAAAGTGGAATAGTAAAATTATACATTAGGAGGTGTTGTCGATTGCATATTGCAGTGTAAATAGTTGACCGCATCCGGGGAATAAGATGACAAATGCCGCTGGTATAAACATAGTATATTGTTGCTTTGCCATGTTTCCATATAGGGATTGAATTGGAATTGGATTGAAGAGAAATTGGATTTAAATGGGATTATCGTTACGTAAAAAAAATACAAATTCAATCTGCTTCGTTTGGGATTGAGTTGAGATTGAATTGCACTTAGGATTGAGCTAAGATTGAATTGACATAACAAAAAATTTTTTTTTATATTTTCAATATTTCTTTCCTCCTAAATGTTTCATGTTTATTGAATATATTAATTTATATTAATATATTACACATTTTAATCCTAACCAACTAGTTTCGTGGAGTTGAAATGGCTTTAACGAAAACTCAACTCAATCCCAACTCAATCCTTTTCCATGCACACTGACCTTGTTTCCATGTACCGTGTTGAGTTGGGTTGAGTTGAAATGGGGTTGAAATGGAACCATCAATTATTCGTCCCATTACAACTCAACTCAACTCAACCCCTGTGAAGTGGCATTTTAAAGCGAGTTAACTCATAAATGAGTTATTGCAAAATCATTTCGTGGCATTCCACTTTTGAAAAATGACATGAGATATCTCATAAGAACTGTCATTTTTTGCAACACCAAAATAGGTGTTGCATATTATGAGTTAGTGAGTTTAATTTAAGAATAAAGTAAAAATTAAATTAAATTTGGAAAATTATGTAAGTAAAAATAACTTTTAAATATTTTTACGTCATGGAAACATAGCAACTAATCCGGATTGAACTCGAGTTTAATCCGCATGGAAACGTAATATATATGAGACGTCAGTCATTTTGAAAAAAAGTGATGTTTTACTTTGTTTACTTGGTGCTTTTTGGCTAGAAGTAGAATAGAAACATATGTAAATATCTCAATATCACTAAAGTAAAGGTTGGTTGAATTGAAACCGGAACAGCGATTACTATACTACATGTACATAGTTAAAAAGTTTTAGTCGTGTGTAATCTTGAGTCATAATTATTAGATCAGAGTATATAATATTATTATAATTATATACTCTAAGGATTCGATATTAATATTTTCAGTTTCAGCACGTATTTGGTAATTATTGTTAATATGATAATAAATTATAATTTAATTTACCTCTTTTGAATTTTACTTATTGAGGTTGATCAGCAGAAGTGGCAATTTAAGATGAAAGATGAGATAGTGAAGTATTGTAAATACTTATTTTGTGGCGTTCCATAATGAAATAGTTATATACAATACTTCAAATATTGTTTTAAACTTGCACTTTTTGTAAATTGAACATAAAAATTGAATCAAATATTTACATACATATGTATTATTTTTATATTTAACTTGATAAACTTTGTATCTACACCAATTCAGCTATTCCATAAATGTGGAATGTCACGAAAATGAAACATGTAATACATACTTCACTATTGATTGCATATTTCGTCTTAAAAGTCCACAGATGTTGAACGAACAACGAAATTTAATTGTCGTTTAATTAATAGCCTTGGCAGTAGAAAATTCGATTGTGCATATTATCGATTTTTTAGTGTTTTAAAATAAACACCATTATCATTTAGAAATATAAGAAAAGCCTGGAAATAATTAAAACACTGTACTATGGGTGATAACGAACAAAAAGCATTGCAATTAATGGCGGAAGCTGAAAAAAAATTAAATCAATCAAAAGGTTTTCTTGGTTCGCTATTTGGTGGTGGCTCCACTCGTGTTGAAGATGCAATTGAATGCTACCAACGGGCAGGAAATATGTTTAAAATGGCCAAAGATTGGTCTAAAGCTGGTGAAGCATTCTGCGAAGCAGCTACTTTACATTCCAAACTTGGAGGGCGCCATGATGCTGCCACTATGTATGTTGACGCATCGAATTGCTACAAGAAATCTAACGTAGAAGGAGCCGTTTCTTGTCTTGTTAAAGCTATTGATATATATACTGATATGGGCAGATTTAGTATGGCCGCAAAACATCATCAGAGCATTGCTGAAATGTACGAGAGTGACCCAAATGCTTTGGCCAAAGCAATTCAACATTATGAACAAGCTGCAGACTATTTCAAAGGAGAAGAATCAGTTAGCTCAGCTAACAAATGTATGCTAAAAGTAGCTCAATATGCAGCACAATTGGAAGATTATGAGAAGGCTATTCATATTTATGAACAAGTTGCTTCGTCTTCCTTAGAAAGCTCGCTTTTAAAATACAGTGCAAAGGAGTACTTCTTTCGTGCTGCTCTCTGTCATTTGAGCGTTGACTTACTTAACGCTCAACATGCTCTAGAAAAGTATGGTCAGCAGTATCCTGCATTTCAAGATTCACGTGAATACAAACTTGTCAAGACTTTATGTGAGCATTTAGAAGACCAAAATATTGAGGGATTTACCGACACTGTGAAAGATTACGACAGCATTTCGAGATTAGATCAATGGTACACAACAATTTTACTCAGAATCAAAAAAGCTAATAATGAAGATCCTGATCTTCGTTAAACAAGATTTAAAACCACATATATATTTCAACTTAACTTCTCTACTTAATATTTTCTTTTTTAATATTTTGTTTCTACTTCTGTTGGAATATTTTGTTTTTCATTAAAAAAAATATTCCCTGTAAGTGTTATATTATAAAGTATAAGCTTGTTAATGTTAATTTTAATTATTTTAAGTAAATATTAATTTCTAAAGGTATACATTGTATTTTATTAACAGAGATTGTGGAAGAAATTGATAATAGATTAGTAGAAAAAATATTTATTATTTCCGAATAAAAATCTATAGTAAAAAAAGTAAAAATGCAAAGTGTTTTCGGTAAAGTTTTCGAAAAACTATGGCCAACAAAAACTTCAATTAATTCCAAATTTGCTTTAGACTTGTTAAATGAATGTAAACATATTAAAAAACCAGAAAATGTTTCTTTATCAAACATTATTGAAAACTCTAAGAAATTTCCTATAAAAGTAAGTATCAACACTACATAAATTCACTTAACATAAATTCCTAATTTTCCAATACAACTTGGGGTGAAAAGTTTCCAATAGAAACCTGTAGAATTTATAATCAACCAGATGATAGGAAATCTATAATAGAACATCAAATTAATTCAGCATATCCAGTTATTCATGAACGTGTATTATGGCTTTATTTAAGATTTCTTGAGCATAAAGTGAAATATGGTATTATTTAAAAATATCGAAATTTAATTTTTATAGTACCATACTTATATATTTTTTTTTCCTTAGGAACACAAATAGAAAAAGAAATATACTCCAATATTTCTCTTCGTGATTTCGTTCAACGTCTGTTAGCTAAAAGAAGTGTATTATTTCTGAACGGTAATGACCAATTTTTATTAATTACCGGAGATCGGGGAGTTGGTGGTTTTGAAACTATAGGAACGTCCGATGAAAAATATCCATTATTGTTAAGAAATTGCTTAAGTTATGATGAGATTAAGGTATGGAAAATATTAAATCATTATTCATTAAAATTAATCTATAAGAAAATTTTTAACAAAGCTTTCAGCTTTTCTATCTGTAAGCTCATTTACAGAATTTTTAAATGATGGCAATAGAAATAATTGTGGTGTAATTGAAAAGGATAAATCTTTAATTGAGACATCAGGTGTTATTATTGGTTTAATTGGTGCTCGGTTTGAGCGACCTTATGTAATGGAATATCAAGATATTATTATTAGTAAAAATCAAAATACTACACAAAATGGTTATGGACCAAAAAATAATACTGATATGTCTAATTTATCCGCTGAAAAAATCGATTTACGTAAATTATGGAATGAATTCTATGAAGAAGATGATTTTTTGTATGAATCAGTTAAAAAGGATGAACAAAGATTTAAATATGTAAAAAATCAAGATTATATCTTTGATAATTTAATTATGAGGAAACGTTACACAATTTCTTTTGATACATTGTTATTGGAGTCTGAAGCCAGAGCAGCTTCTGTATCAAAAAAAGCTTACATTCATGTTGTTGGAATTGGTCTGGGTGTTTGGCAAATAGCAAATCAGCAAGTTGAAATATTCCTAGAAACGTTTTCGCAACGTATCAAAGCACTTTTACCAGTACTAAATCATATTGCTTATATTCATTTTTCCTGGTTTGATTTAAGTGAATGGATGGATTTGAAAAATGATAGAATTTTTGAGAGTAATACAAACACAAATGGAGGAATTCGAATATTTATTTCGGATAGAAATCCAGCTCAAAAATTGGTACAAAATGAAATTTGTAAAATTACATATACCTATGTATTTTTTAAAAAATAAATTTTATTCTTTTTTAGGAAACTACAAAATTTGAAAATTGTTTAACTATTGAATCTTATGCGTGGGATGGAAATGCTTTACCAGGAAACGAGTTCTGGATGGTATTAATTTATTGCTATAATAGAATAAAGTACATTTAAAATTTAATAATTATTTATTCATAAGGGGAGCTTATGTGGATCTGGTGATCCTGCCGCTGCTGCTAGTACTTTAATTACTGAAATTCATAATCCGCATATAAATAAAGAGGTAGTAAATGGAAATAATCTACATATAGCTTCAGAAAAATATGGTATTATCCACATCAATGAATATTCTAAACAAATTCTAAAATAAACATTTTACATTGCATTTTGTGTTATATTTTTAATAATTAATAAACATATGTATTTCAAAGATTTTGAGGTTTATTAAATGGTATGCATATGATGTTAATGTAATGTGGAAGCTAAGCTAGTAAGTAGTAAAATCATTATAAAAAAAAGGTAGGATAGTTCGGGAGATTTACTTTACAGAATCTCTTCCATAAAAAATTGATTTTGGTGATTCACAGAATTCCCCTTTACAATCTCTACAATCACTAAAAAAAAATCTTTACTTCGAAAGCGACAATTTCTTTAATCCAAGAATCATCTACTCCACAATGTGAATACACTCTACTTTCATCTACTCTACAAAAGTTAAACAAATTTACAAAACTGTCAACTTCACAACACAAATGTCAAATTCATATAACCACAAAAATTTGTTTGTCATCTCATCGGTAGGTAAACGAAGAATTATTTTTTGATTTTTATTTAAATAAATATAGTGACTAAAGTGTTTTCGAATTAACAAAAAATATGGCTTCAGAACGCTATAGTTTTTCTTTAACAACATTTAGGTAAGTTACCAAACAAATATTTTCCATTAAACTCTTCCAAATTAAGAAATTATTAGTTTCAAAATAACCTTACTTTTTTAAATGACTTCGTATTTTAATTTTAATATTTTGCTATAAATTATCCATTAGTCCTTCTGGAAAATTGGTACAGATTGAGTATGCATTAGCTGCTGTGTCGGCTGGTGCACCTTCAGTTGGAATATTAGGTAATTTAAATTTATTAAATTTTTAATATAAAATTTATATGATTTTTTTATAAATGTTGACAATTATGATTATTTTTTAGCATCAAATGGTGTTGTACTAGCAACTGAGAATAAACATAAATCAATTTTATATGATGAACATAGTGTTAATCGTGTTGAAATTATAACCGGTCATATTGGTATGGTTTATTCTGGTATGGGTCCAGATTATCGTTTATTGGTTAAGCAAGCAAGAAAAATGGCACAAAATTATTATTTAACATATAAAGAACCAATTCCAGTTGGACAATTGGTACAAAGAGTTGCCACCTTAATGCAGGAATATACACAATCTGGGTAAAACATAAAAAAAAAAAAAACAATTTTAAATGCAGTAATTAATTTGAAATGTTTTCTTGATATTGTAGTGGTGTACGACCATTCGGTGTATCATTATTGATTTGTGGTTGGGATAGTGATAGACCATATTTATTCCAATGTGATCCATCTGGTGCTTATTTTGCATGGAAAGCTACTGCCATGGGTAAAAATGCAATTAATGGCAAAACATTTTTAGAAAAGAGGTAAATTTTGAAAAATCCATTTATAAATTCTTTTTTTCACTATTTAAAAATCTCAGGTACAGCGAAGATTTAGAATTAGATGATGCAGTACATACTGCAATTTTAACATTAAAAGAAGGTTTTGAAGGTAAAATGACTGCTGACAATATTGAAATTGGTATATGCGATAAAAGTGGATTTAAACGTTTAGACCCATCTACCGTTAAAGATTATTTGGCTAATATTCCATAAGCTTTTCTTTGCAGTTTATATAAAAATTTTCATTTTGTACTCACAATAATTATAATTGAGGGAAAAATAAAAGAAAAAAATTTAAAATTAATATTTTTATTCATTATATAAATAAGGAAGAGACATTATGGAAAAATCAACAAAATGCATTATAATTATGCGAAAATCTTCTCTTCACGTCTCTTCTTTGTTACAACAGTACCTGGTTTATGCTGTGCTTCTGGATGATTCATTAATTCTGGTGGACAAACAGAAACTGGACTGGCCGTAATACATTGTTTTAAATCATAGAACAAAAAACTTTCATCTTTTGTGACAAAGCTAATTGCAACACCATTTTTACCAGCACGACCTGTTCGACCAATACGATGTGTATAATCTTCAATTGACTTTGCCATATCGTAATTAATAACTAGTGATACATCTTTAATATCAATACCACGGCCAGCTACATCTGTGGCAACCAATATATCTTTAGCACCACTTTTTAATGCAGCTAATGCATATTCTCTCTGTTCTTGTCCTTTACCACCATGCAATGTACATGCATTATAACCTAATTTCTCTAAACCTTTAGCTAAAACATCAGCACCTTTCTTTTGATTAACAAATATCATAACTGGTGGTTCAATGCCCTTTGATAATATTTCCATTAATTTCTTACGTTTATCATTTTCACCCATCATATAAACAATTTGTTCTGTACGTTCTGTTGGTTTACCAATTGAACCAATATAAACAGTAGCTGGTCGTCTTAAATATGTACGAGCTAAACGTTCAACAGCTGGTGGCATAGTAGCTGTAAACATAACAGTTTGACGATATTTCTTTTTTGAATAAAAATTTTGCATTAATTTCGTTGCATCTTCAGCTTCATCAGTATCTGGTTTTAAATTTGTTACTGGCATAAATTCTAAAATTTTTTGTACATCTGGTTCAAAACCCATATCAATCATACGATCAGCTTCATCCAATACAATATACGTACATTGATTTAATACTAAATAACGATTTTCTAATAC
The DNA here is from genome assembly GCA_949752835.1 of Empis stercorea. Classification (NCBI taxonomy): domain Eukaryota; kingdom Metazoa; phylum Arthropoda; class Insecta; order Diptera; family Empididae; genus Empis; species Empis stercorea. Next base: position 10,340,585 of record OX457087.1, read on the forward strand.
ATCAATTAAACGACCCGGTGTAGCAATGACAATTTCACATCCTAATCTTAAACGAAAACCTTGTTCTTCACGTGACAAACCACCAACAACAACAACTGTACGAATATTTAATGGACCACCAATTTTAATTGTTTCTTCTTCAATTTGTTGTGCTAATTCACGTGTTGGAGCTAATATAATAGCATATGGTCCTTGATCAACATCTTCTAAACGTTCAATTTTTGGTAATGATTGAATCCAAGCTAATAATGGTATTAAAAATGCTAGAGTTTTACCAGAACCAGTTTCAGCAACACCAATAATATCACGATTTTGCAAACCAATTGATATAGCTTGACGTTGAATTGGCGTTGGTTCTTTATAACCAACACCATCAATAATATCAAGTAATTCTTTTGGAAAACCAGATTCAGACCAATTCCTAATTGGATTTGGTATTTTACCACCTTTAATAGTTATATTAAAATCTTCACGAAATATACGCCAATCACGTTCAGTCATTTCATTAACTTCTTTCTCAGACCAATGACGATCATCCCATTTTTGTTTATCTTCTTTACGTTTCATTTTCTTTAGACGAACTTTTTCTTGTTCTTTCTCAGCTTCGGTACGACGTTTTTCCAATAAATCACCATAAAATTTACTTTGTTTTCTACGTTGTTCTTTTATATCGATACCAGCAATATTTCCACGACCAAAAAATTGTACATAATGACGTTCCTTATATAAATTATTATAATCAACTGATGTATCTTCTGAGGCATCCCAATCAAAAACAAATTTTCTATCATTTAATCGACGAACACGACGTTTTCGTTTTACCAAACCCAAATAACGTTCACGAATTGCTTCTAATTCTTTTTCTTTATCTTTCAATGACAAATCATCAAAACGTTTAGATTCTCTGACTTTTTCAACTTCTTGAATATATTTATGTTTATCTTTTTCGCGATCACGTCGGCTAGAACTATTTTGTTCATCACGATTTTTAGAATATTTATCTGAACTGGTACCTGGTCTTTGAAAACTATTTGGTTTTTCAAATTCATTATTTGAACGATTTGCACGAATTTGTGATACTTCATTTTTACGTCGTTCCAATGCTTCAGCAATTCTTTGCTCTTTTGAGATAAAAACTGGCTTACTTTTTGCAAGTTCTTCTTGTTTTTTCTTCTCTAATAACTCTTCTAATGATAATGGTTCAAATTTTGCTTTAACTATTGGTTTCTTTTCTTCATCTTTAACGTTGTTCTCGGATTTAAGCGATGATTTTGATTTACGATCATCAGACGTTGATGCTAAATGATCTCTTTCAGATGGTGGACTTTTTGAACGCTTTCTGTCCCGATCCCGAATACTAGTCTCTTTATCATTTGAAGTATTTCTATCGCGACTGCTAGTTTCTTTTTCATTTGTATTTCGATATTCTCGTCGATCCCTATCCCGATCTCTGTTACTACTAGACTTCTTGTATCTTTCCTCCGGTGATAATTGGCGTTTCATTTTTAAATATGTAAATAAAATTTAATAAGAAATTAGTTTTTTCAATAAATTTAATACCGCCGTAAATAAATATTTTGCTGTCAAATCAAACGTTTACTAAAAACTTATTAAAGGCGGAAACACAAATGCCGCGTTCAGTAGAGTTGAGCGCATCGATGGCTCGAGCAAATTTTTCTACTGAACGGTTAATTTTTCTAGCGCTCGAGTTTTATCTAGCAGAAAAATTTTGTGCTAGGTAGATAGAGTAGCAAATTTTTTTTTACAGGAATATTGCATACAGAGGGTTTTTTAAGGGATATTTATCGAAAAATTCTACTGAACGGCAATATAATGTTGCTGCTCTATCTCGTGCGGGTCTTTGCAGCGCTCGATGGGATAGACTCTGCTGCACGCGCCAAATGTATCGAAATTCGAAATTCGAAACTAATACATATGTATAAAATACGCTTTTATGTAAAGAAGTTTATGGTTCAAAAGATCCACAATTTATATTTTTAAGTGATCAGTTCCTTCTCATGATGAGAATGTGACGCAGTTTTTTTAAAGGAAATCAAAAACATTTGTCGCGTTCAGTACGGTCTAGCGCATTTAACGCTGTAAAAAATATGTGCTGCAGTGTGCTTCAAAAACAAATTTGTGGCTTTGTGTATTTGCGACAGTTACCTTGTGTCCATGACGAGTTCAACTCGAGTTGAACTCGAGTTAGCGTGCATGGAAACAGGGGTTGAGTTGAGTTGAGTTGGAATGGAACGAATATTTGATGGTTCCATTTCAACCCCATTTCAACTCAACCCAACTCAACTCAGTACATGGAAACTAGGTAAGTGTCTTATGAGAAAAAACTGAAAATTTACTTTTGAAAACTGAATATGATTTATAAATAGTTTCCGCGTTCACCAGATCGAGCGTCTATCTATATTGGTGTGTTTCTTATTTCCGATCAGACCAGTCTGAGCAATCTGAGTAATCTGAAACTGTATCTTATTTCTGCTCTTGTAAATTTATAACAATAAAATATTATAACAAGTAATATTTAATGAAAAATATTACAGAAATTGTTATTTAACTTGAAAAATAATTTCGTAATTTTGAGAAATCCAGAGTTGCCGACCAATATTTTCTTTTACCCGGCAACATTGGAGCATTTTTTTATCTGAAAATTTTTTGACTGGTTTCTTTATTTCACTAGACAGATTAATTTGATTTCAGATTTAAAAAAATCTAGTCGATCTACAGATTTAAATAAGAAACACACCAATATATCGACAGTCCATATACAGTTAAAATATCAAACGCTAGATTCTAGCGCATCTGCTGAACGCAGCAAATAATTTATATATGAGATAATCAGATTAGCATTAGGGTAAATAAAAATTAAGTTCTTTCGTTGAAATGAATGATAATTTGTGAACAGATATTGCCCACTCCTGTTTAAACATCAAATTTAACAATTTACACCATCAACAGAAATTATCTTTTCAAAGTAACTAAAAACCGGAACCATGTGCATTTCAATTCTATCCCATTTACATTTTTCCAATTTCGAAATCTTTTTTTTAATTCACTTGATGACATAACAGATGTCGCTTCAGTATATCTCATAAACACATTAAACATGTGTTTTATTTACATTTGGCACCTAAAATTAATTTTTTTTAAGAAACGGCGTCGATGATTTATATTATTTTTTTTTTGTTTACAAAACGTCATCTACTAAAAAAAAAAAAGAAAGCGATTTTTATAATTTTGTTTGTGTGGTGTATAAAAAAAAAGATTTATAATCAAATCAAAAAAAAAAAGATTGAAATTTTTTTTTGTGTGTAAAAAAAGATATATTTAAAAATTGTGTCAAAGAATTTCTATTGATTATAATTAAGGTAAGTGATTTAATTAATTAATTAGATAAATAATATTTTGAAAAAATTTAATTTCTATTAATAAAAAAATGCCATTTTTTTATAATTTTAAAATAAAAAATTATGACCATGCTGTTTTTTTTTTCTCTTGAAAATAATATTTTTCTGTAAAATAATTTTTGCATAAAATTCATTTTAGAAAAAAAAAAACATTCCCTTCTTCATTAACAACAAAAATATTTAAAAAAAAATTATTTGGTCAATAAAAATTCTATTTAATTAAAAATTTAATTACAAAATAATTTTCGTTGTATTTTGTATTTTTTTTATTTTGTTTATTTATAAATTGACGCATGTATAACAAAAAAATAAATAAATTTCCAGTTAGAATTTACAAAAATAAAAAAAAAAAACTACAAGGGGGTCTCAAAGGGGTTGGGTGTATAGTGTGAGGTCAAGAATATTATTTTTGAAAATTTAAATTTCTTTTTTTTGTACCCTTTTCCAAAGGAGGCATTTCAAAAATTATTGTGTAGAAGAAAATTTTTTTGTGATTGATGATAAAATGAAAATTTTATAGAACGACGCAAAAATTTCATATTCTAATACAGCTGATGACCTAATTTAATATTATCTACATAGAAGTTGTATTTTATCGGCTTCTCTCTGAATCAACATAACAAAAATGTAATTTGTATTTATGATTTCAATTTAAGAATTTCATTATCATTAGAAAAAATCATATAAGCAACAAATTATTAAAAAATCTCCAATGGATACATAATTTCAATGAATTTTTCTATGATTTTCTTAAATAAAATCTATAACAACATTTTAAAACATTTTAGGTATAATTTTTGCAAAATTTCAATTGTAAAAAATTATAATTACAGAAATTTTTATAATTAATAAAAAAAAAAAGTCATTTTTTATATGAATCAGTTTTTTTCTGGTCTGGTTTAAATTCCCTGGCTTTAACTTTACCATCTAATCATAAAAAATATCTGATTCAAAATATAATTGGAGGAAAATCTAAATACAATCTATGAAACCAAACAGTTTAATAATTAAGTTTATAGTGGAGAGATACAAAAATAACATAAATTTACTTAGTATAGAACCAAAAAGAATACTGCGTATAAATATTTGTTTAGTGCATGTTAACTAAATATATGGATATATAAAGATTCTGCCGGTGATTTGTATTGGCCCGTTAAAGTCCACGTCAATTATGAAAGCGATATATTTATATGTATAGCTATATATATTTTTGAGATGAATAAAATGCTGCACATACAGTCTATTAATTTTGGTTGCCTTGTGACTAAATGAAAAAAATATAAGTAATATATTTAAATATATTTCTTTCTTACTTTTTGTTGTATATAGTAAAATTTAAATATTATTATAAAAATATATTTATATCTTTTTCACTGCTGTTTTTATACTAAAATGCCTTTCATTCTGTATATAAACAAATAAAAATATATATACAGTGTGCGGTTTATTAGTGGTGAAATGAAAATCTATAGGGTTGCCATGAAAAATTTTAATTAAGGTTTATACAAATGGTATTTATGTATACATGTAGAAAAGTAAAGTTATTTGTACCCTAAATCTAGATTCTAGTACATTTCGTAAATATTTTACTTACTTTTGGCAGGTAAATGTGAATAGCAGTTCACATTTATCTTTTCAGTATAATGTATTCCCATCTTTCATAACACTGGTTACACACTATTTCTACTTTATAGTCTTAAGTGTAGCTCTCCAAGTAAATCACTAAATTCATCTAATATTAATTTGATTAATTTGATAATTAATATTGTAATTAGTTAACATTCAGGATACGTGTAATTTATCTGTTAAAAAACAGATGCGTAAATCCACATAACTTCGTGAGTTATACATTACTATTTTTGCCAAATTTTATTGTATATTGTAGCATATTAATATTGTAGCACATTAATCGACTTATGTAGATTTCCCCAAAAAAAAATGTTTTTACAACGACTGAAATCATAAAATTGGTAAAAAAATCTCACCAGTAATAAAATAGATGGAAAAATCATTTTAATATTAATATAATTTCAGACTGTTGTGTTAACTTACTGTTTTGATGAAATATTTTTAAGTCAATTACCAGCCATTTTTTACACCTTAAAACTAAAACGTATTAAACTTATCATAAATTTATCAATAAAAAAAATTTAATATAAAATATATTGTTGTCACCTTTAATAATGTGGCAACCCTAATTGAATAATCAAAAATATCTGAAAGTTTTATCACAACAAATTTATTAGTATAGTATACAATTTTTGTTGTTGTGTTGTTTGTTGTTTTTCTGTTATTTATTACAAATTTATTTAGTTGAGTGAAAATACACTTGCTGCACTGGTTTTGTTGTCTGCTGGCCCAAACAAATGCGCGATGATGTTGATTATATAGCAAATTTTATTAAGCATTTTTCTTTATACAGAACAACATCAACATTACTTGTTCCAAATAATTTCTTATTGGCAGTCTTTCCAAATCGACTGAAAATAGTAGTGGGATATTACAAAAATTGTCACAAATATGCGAATTGTATATGAAAAGTTTGATTTGATCTTTTTTTTTTATTTTGGTTTGTGGTCCACACTAAAAATCTTTGATTATATTTTTCTGCATATCAATTTACATTTCTTTTATTTAATTTAAAATTATCATAAAAAGAATTTGTGATCATTTCACTTTATTTTTTCGCTATTTTATGAAAAAAATTTTTTTTTGTTTATTATTATTTCTGTCTGTTGCTGAGGGTGAAATGATGAGTGAAAATATATAAATTTAATTATATATGCATATTATTATTTTATTTGTTATTATGATATCCCGGAATTTAATTTAATTATGACAATTTTTTAATGTTTGTGCAGTTCATTAACTATAAATATATAAAATGAATATGTATAAGTTTAAAAAATTATTAACACTTTTGATATTGGAAAGAGAATTTTTTTTATATGTTGAAAGTAGTTTTTTCTTATTAAAATATTTCACATTTAATATAAAATATATTTACAATTGAATTATTCAATTATTATTTATTTACCTACCATTTTTTATTTTTTTATTTAATTTAAATGAAAATTATACGAAAAAATATTAATTTTGCATTTAAATTTGTAGATTTTTCAAATAATTTTTTTTTACAAATTTTGTGTATTTAAATGTAGTAAAAAAATTTTGTAAAATATTAAATTAATTTTGTTTTTAATAATAAAACACATAAATGGTTTTCAAACTCATCCAAAAAACAATATTGATTATAGATAGAGTATTGCCAGTATTGCACAACATGTAAAATTGGAGTAATTAGGATACCGTAACACAATATTACATGTTGTGCAATACTCTCCCCAACGTTATATAAATTAGACATGATGTACAATTGATTTTTGGACTATTGTAGTACCCTCATACTAATCAATACACAATATCAATACACAAGATTCATAATTACCTTCATTGAATATGAGAGTTTTAATCTTTAGAATTAAGGAAATTCGATATTATCTATCCTTAAACTAATTTTCCGTATCAATTTTTAAGATTCATACAATAACAAACTATCATGCAGATTCTGAAATAGAGATTTTAATCTTTAATTTCGTTATATAGAACATGAATATCAGACAAAGGTTTCTATATATTTAACCAACATGAAAAAGAGTCCTTGTGAAAATAAAAACAAAATGTATTCTAGGTTTTTTGCTATAAATTGGGAAAATTCAAAGATTTTTCAATTCTGTTTTCATAATTTTGTTATAAATAAAATTCCCCATTGATAGATACCAAATTCATCTATATTAGAAAATGTCTATGTTTTACGCCAGATAATTTTTCTGTTTTAATAATCGGTTTTAAATTTAAAGGCCTAAAACATCGACATCCTCGAATATCGATTAATTTTATGTCTATGGACAAGGAAATGGCTATTTATCAAAAAAATCGAGCCAAGTGATCATACTGTATACAAATTTTTATATAAAAAGGTGTAACTTAAAGCGACCACGACCATGATATGTAAATGTAAACTAAAACTATATAATTTAGTCATATAAGTATATTATATAGCCATGCAAATTTATATAAAGTAAATTATGATTATATACTTTTTATATATCAAGAATTTTCTTTTTTGGTACAACAACTTCTAATTTCAAATAATAAATAAAGATATTCAAGTTTAATTTTTTGAAATCAAAAGATGATGATTAAACAAAATGACGAATTTTCAATATTTATTTCCTACGACAAATTATTTAAATAAAAAAGAAAATTTTTAAATAAAATATTTTAATCTTTTTTTATATTTATTTATTTATATTTAAAAAAATAATAATAAATGTTTTGCTTTTTCCAACCCACGTTAATTTTCCATATTTATTCACCACAACACTTTTAAAAATAAAGTAAATTATTTTATACAGAAAAAAGTATAAACGCGACGCCGCGATCATTGTTCAAAATATATTTTTTCCGCGTCTTCTTCCTAATTTGAAAATGGAGAAAAAAATAATATAATATATAATAAGGAATTTGTTTTTTTGTGTACATAAAATAATTTTTCAAGGCAAATTATAATATAAAAATTTCATTATTTTGTAAGAATTTCTTTTCAAAATTTAAATAGAAATCGAAATTTCATATTTTATAATAGAAGCAGTAGTTCTCTGTCAAGGGGGACAATAATAATTGGAATTTTGCATTATTTAATTTAGACTATTTCGGATTTAATATTTTTAAATTATATATACTAAGCCCTTGGACTATAGTGACAGGATTTAAGCTGTAACAATTAGATATAATTTAGATTTAGTAAAAAAAATTTAAATACTATTAAAATTTTCGGTCACTAAGGGGAAGTAAAAACTTAAAAATTATATTTTCACATTATATTTGCAAATAAATTTTACAGCCTTATTAATTTGTTTCTGTATTTATATTGTTAAATGATGATGTAAATCATTATTATATTTTTAAAATATTTTTTTTTTATATTTTTAAATTTTAACATAAATTTTGTGTGTCAACATTTCAAAATTTTAAGTGGCCTTTTGTCAGCAATAGGACATGTTTCTATCAATTTTGCTTTTTTATTAATGTATTTCTACTTACAGCTAAACTAAAATAAATTTAAAAGAAAAATAGTTTTTGAAATTAGACGGAAATTAGAAATTTACCTAATTTTAACTAATTAAATTTCAAAGACAGTAAAGTATTAACTCTTGAATACAGTAAAGTATTAACACATTTTGTTGCAAAACCTTGTTTTGCCAAACAAATTAAATTTTTTCTAAAATTTCGGTCCTATTCCTCTCTATCAAAATTTGCTTTTATGTAAAATAGGTTTCACTAGGTCACTAGAATGTGGAAAGTCCTGGTTTGTAAGCTACCAATTAAACTTTTCTTTTGATGAAATTCGAACAAACAAGTTCTCGAAAACTATAGACGGATAGACTGACTATATTCTACAGTCCCAGATTATTGAATTAGAATGTCATATAAATTTCTACAGTTTTAGAACCGAACATGATTCTCGGTGATGATTATAAATGATTATTTTATAGAATTGAAAATTTCACATTTCTACAAAAATAATAATTATTTGAAAAAGGATTTTCATCATAAAGTATAAACCCACACGCAGTCATTGTGTTAAAACTACCGCCGAAATATTCTATTTCAGCAAACATAATTAATTAACAATCACCCTGTATTTTATATATTTACACTTTATAATCAAAATAGAATTTTATAAAAAATAAATAAAATTATTTTATAATTTCACGAATTTAAATCCACGAATTTAAATTGTATATAACTTTATATACAAACAAAATTTATTTCACATACTTTTTTTTTCTTAGTCGATTTTAAAGGAAAAAAAAAACCTCCAACATATCGAATTTTTCTTATCAAAATAAATTAAATACAAAAAAAAATGTGTAAATAAAAGAAATATATTAAAAAAAAAAAAATTATTTCAAAATTAAATACTAGATACTTTTTTTTAGCACATAACAATCTGAAAAATACGTACAACAAATAGCGAAAAAAATATATAAATACATAATAGTATATTTAATATATTTGGTGGATTTTTTGTTTAGATTATCAAATAACTAATAAAAAAAAAATTTATTACATTTTAAGAAGCTGCTTTTGAAGGTCACTAGAAAAATAAATAACATAAAATATTTTCTTCTTTTTATTTTCTTTATTAATTTTCAAGATAATTTTTCTAACTTATTAATAAATTTTTTTTTTTATATATATGTATATGTATATTACGTCACTACCGTATTTTATAATAAAATTTATTATAAAAATTCCTTAGGTACGTTTAATTCTGATATTGTTGAATTTCATGTTCAATTGGTCTTTTAACAATAATTACTCAACGTTGTCCTTTTCTTAAAGATAATTTTATATAATTGTCTGTCAATCAAATTTGACATTTACTTGTCTCTCTATTAAATTTTATTTAAATGTATTACTTAAATAGTAAAGTGAACTATATTAAGTATACTTAGAGTTGCAAGAAATTAAGTCATAAATTCCATTCTCAACCGATGAATAAATGCTGTTCCTACACACAGAAATATAAATTTAAAAAAAAAATTTCCAAATTCTATTGGTCAGGGAAAAATTCTATTGGTCAAGTTAAATTTGCTGGCAATATTTGACTCACTAGAAGCCAAATAGTTATGCACTTTATTTTGCAATTAATTAATTTTTTTTTGCAGTTAATTTATGCACTTTATTTTGCAAAATCCATATACCTATACTAGCTATAAATTTTCACTGAAAAGTAATTTAAAAATGTATTATTAAGACGGAGCCTAATGCTCCACCAAAAATTCCACCTTTAATATGGGAAAATACTAAAATAAAAATTGTAAAAAGACCGATTTGTCATTAAAATATTATAACGCGTTAAAAATATGTTTATGCTAAGGAAAATTCATTTTATACTGAAAGTAATATTTCTGGAAAATATTAATTTTTTTTAACAAAATTTGACAATTTGTGATCTAAAAAAAAATTGTGTTTTCTATTAATTATAAGTTTATTTAAATAAAAAAAAAAAAAATATTTGAAAAATAAAATTTGTGAAAATTAGGTCAAATAAATTTCGACAAAATTTCACTTGGAAAATGTATGTACATCAGTTTTTTTTATTAGTTTACTTGGAAATTGTACTAAAATAAGTAAATTATAATGTGCGAAATATTTTTATTTAATATAATATTTTTTTTTTTTCAATATTTATTACCACAAATTATAAGTTAAGGTGATAACAAAAATTATGAAAATCGCAAGTTTTATAATTGTTGTTATTATATACACACAAATGTTTACAAAATAGGGTGGAGAAATATATACACATTTTTTTTTGTAGAAAGAATTTCACATGAACTATTTAATTTCCTGGCCAAAACTATACTTTAATTTCCTGGCCAAAACTATGAAAGAATTTCCTTTTCATTTATCAGTAGGTTTTATTTTCCTTATGGGATACAATCTTAATTTAATTATCATAGAATTTTTAAATGTTTCGGAGATGAATTCATGAAAATCACGATGTTGAATTGGTCCTTAGTTCTTCTCTCACATTTCCATTGATGGTAAATATTTTTGTACTTGTACCTTGAAATGGTCGTGAACATTCTTGCCGCCAAGCTTTAAAGCTACAGTACGAGGTCGAAATATCGACGTGATCTCCAAAGGCTTCCAAAAATTTTTGTACACTATTAATTTTGAAAATTCGTTTAGTTATTTTTCACGTAAAATTCACAGTGATAATTGATAAGTATTTCAAAGAACTAATTAAATTGAAGTAATTACTTATTAATGAATTGGAGTACATACTTAAAAATTATAGTAGCAATAAAGAGCGATAAATTAACTACCCAAAATTTGAAAAATCAATATAATAATATAACAAACATTTAGAATTTTTGTCTGCATAATTTTTCTGATGTGAATCTTATATATTTATTTCGAAATAACCGGAAAGGTGGAAATAAGCCAAAAATATAAATTTTTGTTAAAATATAAAATTCTGAAAATTAATTTATTTAGAAAATAAATTTTATGAAAATTATATTAACATTTAAAAATATATCATTACAACAAAAAATACACACTGTGTTAAAATTTGCTATTTAAAGTTTTCGCAAACGTCATTAATAATGTAAATATACCAGAGAAATATTATACCAAAATTTTCTTCCTTAAAATTAATGCGGGTGACTCAATGGGTGATTTTTAGAACTATATTTTAGGTGGGCACTAAATATTGTGGAGGTTTATAAGTGTTTAGAGAAGATTTGATTATAAAATGGAGCGTTTATAGGCTTAGATTAAATTAATTATTTCTGTAATTTGGATCGTGTAAAATACAGAAATAAATTGATTTTCCAATGTGCAATGATAGATTTTTGTACATCTTATAAATTTTTAATTAATTTTTTCAATTTAAAAGAATTTGGAAAATTAATTTATTATTGTGTACCACAGGATTAAATTTTAAATACATATTATATAAAATATTTAACCTTTTCTTAGCAATCTTGAGTTAATTATTATATTATTGTTTTCCGACCGAAATACTTTTATATTATACCTACAACATTTTTCCATTTAATGTAACTTACAATAATACCTTTTGTATTTACAATGAATTTGATTGACACTAAATTGTTGTTTGATGATAATATTATGTAAATTATTTGCAAGAAAAATAGAAAATTTAATTGCTGCAATTATACCATTTACAAACATTATGTATTATAAAATTACCTGTTATAGGAGTTAGTCGCATTTTTGAATAATTCTATCACGATTCTTCTTCTTTCAATAAGAATTATTTAAATTCAAATAAATATATACAGTTTTTACACTTCAATTTCAACCTTTTACAAATCAAATTTAACTTTTTACAATTCAAATTCAACTTTTGTAAATCAAATTCAACCTTTTGCAAATCAAATTCAACTTTTTGTAAATCAAATTCAACCTTTTTTTAAAAATAATTTTGAACTGTTAATTTTTTATAAAACACCAATTTTAATAAATATTAAATAAAAGTGGTTGTTTCCAGAATTATATAAAAAGTGGTTGTTTCCAGAATTAAAATTAATAATATTTTAGAGAAATGGAAAGTTTCGTCGAATATAAATTTAATTTAATTTATTTACAAAGAATCAATTTTTCAATATTAATTTTATATCGTAATAAATAAATTCGTCCTGTAATTTGATTATTCTGTTTATTTATTAACATTATCTCTTTAATTTATACTTAAACCAAGGTTTACATTTAGATTGATAATCAATTTATACCCGGGACACACCGGACCGAAAACTCAGTTTTCGTGTTTTCAAAGTTCAAAAATGGAAATTCATAAGGTTTTAGTACAGTTTTCAGGAATAAATTGAAAACACGAAACCTACAAATTTTTAAGGTTTTCACGAATATTTATTTTAGCGCCATCTATGACAAAATAAAAGATATGTATTTTTGAAGTAGGCATAGCTAAGTTTCCATACAAAAGTAGCCATTTTTGTGAAAAATAAAAAAAAAATCGAAATTGTTTTTAAAAAAAGAAGAAAAATTAAATTTTATTAAATAATTTTTAATATAATTAAATCAAAATTTGACATTAAAAACAAATAATTAATATTTTTATTTTTTTTTTGGTTTTTACGTAGAGTTGTTTTAATAAATAATTTTCATAATATGACATTAGAAAACGAAATCGCGCTGCATTTTTGGTGTGTCACTATAAAAGTTTTTAGATCTAGTTTTCGCGAAAACTTAGGTTTTAAATTTTGGTGTGTCCCCCGGGTATTAGACGACATTGCCATTGTAAATTTGTTTAAAACAACTTGTTCAATTTTCATAAGTAATTTTCAATTAAGAATATCTAATAATTTTTTTATTGAGCTTTTTTGTTTAGAAATTGAAACTAGTCTAGTTTCTTTGATATTGAAATTTGTAAAAATATAAAATATTTTATAGCTTCTATTCGTAAATTCCATTCGGTAAATGTTCAACTTAAATTAAATAAAGAAAAAGCTTTTTTTTGCATCAATTTTTCATTATTATTTGTACAAGTATAAATTCTATTCAGACCTTCAAAATATTTTCCTTACATAATTTAAGATTACTTATTTATTCTAACATAAAATTTCTTTCTGTTATTAATAGTGTCGTCAATTAATTAAATTTACCAATTTTTTTTTTAATTTATATTAATTTAAATTAATATCTAAAAAAAATATTTAAGGTAAAATATTAATTAATTTTTTATTTTGTCATAATTAATTATTTTATAATAATTAACACAAAATTAATTTTTATTGTCGCTATTTAATTTCAACAATAAAAAAATCACCATTTTTGGTTGTTGTGACCCCTAAAATTTTGTTTGTATTATTTAAAGGTTTCATATACATAATTATTAATGTTTATATTCCATTTTCTATATTCGCATATTTGTAAACAATCAATTAACCAGATAATAATAATAAATGAAAGAAAAAATGTACAATTTTAATACCAATTTAAATTAAATTATATAAAATTTGTAATATGATTCTATTTTTCAAATTTGTTGTGTGTGTTAATTTCTTCAGATTCATACAAATAATGAAATATCAAAATATTATTAATATACTATATGCACTGTTAAGTTTTATTTACAGGCCTGTATGGAAATATGTTGGATTTCTTTTCGGTTTTTTGAAAAATCCTTGTAAATCAGAAATGTCTGAAATATGTAACAGATCACATAATTAGGCAGACATAAAAATCAGTGGTATATCAATTTAAATATTTAATGAAAATAAATACGACTGAGGATTAGAAATACTATGAAACTAGCTCCTGCGCCTGCCAAGTTATTTATACACCATCGATATATTATTGTAATTAAAGTACATTGAAGGATTGAAGCATGATTTTACTTTGACAAAATCTTCTACATCAGGAATTCCGACCTAATTCCAAGTAAAGACAGTAATGAATCTTAAGCATTTATGATAATTTCTATCACTTCGATAATAATGAATGTACCTTCAAATATAACTTTCAATGGTTAGTTAGTAACCAAAGAATATACTGAAACAACTGCATTCACATAATTTAAAAAAAAAATCACATAATTTTAACAATAGAAAGTAGATATGTACATAATTGGTTACCTTCAAGTTCTTGAAGCTCTAATGCTTGTTGGGCACTGTCTATTTGATTAGCTATATAGTGCAATATTATGAAGATAAGAAAAGAGTTCACTTAGTGGCATTAAAATATCTCACGAATCATTTGTTGAAAATCAGTCCAACTTATGTACCAGTGCTTAGAAAATCATAATATCGATTTAAACCAAGAATTATAATTTCAATTAATTTTTTTTACTAATATTTTAGTCAGTAAATAGGCTTGTTTCCTCCATTTGGTATATTATACACTGTAACTCTAAAAATGCCACACTTTATTTTGGTTAAAGTTTTGATAAAAATTGCAATAGTATAGAAAACGTTTTGAAATAAGCGGATGTACTTGTTAAGCTTTTTGTTTTCATAAATCATAAATGGTGTGTAGTATTAAATTAGTTTGTAGTAAGTATTTTTCCCATTTTTATTCTCTCTTCTTTTTTTTTAAATAATTATTTTTATTTAGTATTTGTTATTTAAACTTTCTGTTTATTTGTGTGAGTTTGTTGATAATAAAGCATGTAAACAAAAAAATAGGCTTTATTTTTTGTTATTGTTATTAAACATTATTTTTTTTCCATTTCATTTTATAAACAATTTATTTTTCTGTTAAAAAATGAGAGTGAGAGTTCTATTACCTATAGAGATTGAATTACAAAAAACCGTGTAAAAATTGTTTCTAATATTTGTTTTGTTATTAGTTAGTAATTTTATTATTATCATTTTATGTATAATTAATGAAAATTATTATTTAATTAATTTTGAAAATTTGTATATTAAATGAGATTGAATAAAAAATAAACAAGGTAATTTTCAATTAATCAGAATTTTTCACAAATTAATTTTTACAATTAAAATTATGCGTGAAATAACTTAATTAAATATTTATAGGGGACAGTGTTGACTAATGTTTGTCTGATTTAAGCTTAATTTAAGTTAATAGAAAATGAAATTCAGAAATTTAACGCAAATTATATTTAACCCTTTGGCTGCCAATGCAGTTTTCGTAAAACTAACCCAGCAGGTCAACACAAATTTAAGATATTTTTATGTATGACGAGTTATATCTTATTTTGTCATAATACATAAAATTATTGTACGACATGCTGACTTCATTCTTACTTAGTACGCTACAACTCGTAGTTGGCAGCGAAAGGGTTAACTTAGAAGGTGTGAGGCTAAAGGTTTTCTAAAGGTATTAATTAAATAGTTTTCGACGATGTATTTTTGACCATATTTTAGTTTCTATTTTAAAACAAAATGAAAATATTTTTTATAATTATTATTAATTAAAATTTACCTCATGTTATAAATTCCACATTATTGGTATTACTTCAAAAATGATTGCTTTATTAGTATTGTTTTCAAGTCATCACTTCTGCTCTTATATACTTATTTCATTATCATTAAGCATTTCGTAGAAAGTGTAGACTTTTTCGTACTATTACAAATTCATCTCTGTCTGAGTATAACTCCGAGTCTCCCCTACACAGTACTGAAATATTTATGTTTAGTAAATGTTATATAACGATTGAAAATCACATTTAAATTATAACTTTTTAATTAAATCTGTGGATTTAATTTTTAATGATATTATTTATTAAATTATAATTTTCCATGATCAGTACATAATTTTTTTTCTATTAATTTACATGAATTTAAATTATAATTATCTACATAAATTTTTCTATATGATATTAAAAAATAAACACGTTTTTCATAATGTCGCATAAAACATATCAGGACTAGAATCATAAAATTTTATAGTAAAAATGTATCGTAAAAAATATATTTGTTTTAAATAATAATTATTTAAAATTTTATTATTATTATATTCAAAGTAATAAATTTTAAAATTAAAATTATCATAAATTAAATAATAATAAATATAATTATTTAATTATTCTTGTCTGGGTGAATTAAATTTTTTATATAATAATTTTGGGGGTGAAATTTTATTGAAAATTCTTTTTTTTTTTTTTTTTTTTTAAATCATTTTCATTGGCACCTGTTTTTGATTATCATTTTTTTTAAATATAGAAGTGTCATAAAATATTCAAATATTAATTAAAAGAAAAATATTTCTACATAAATTTATGGAACAATGGTTTCTATTTTCTGTATTTTTTCAGAATTGTCTCCATTTTTTGTCACATTCAATTAATTTGAGCTAAACAAATTGAAGTTACTTTTTTTAAAAAAAGTGCAGATTAATTAATTATTTAAATCTGTGAAATTCTTTATAGTCGGTCAAAAGAAAAAAGAGTCTAAATAAGATGATTTATTTTGCCAACATTATCCCATCATCCCATCTAGACAAAATAGAGCTGCATTTGTCATAAGGACTAAAACACTATCAATTGTCTGGTACCACACCGAACTCTTTAAATCTCTATCTTCAGTATTTCTAACTTCTATTTTAACTATCAACCAAACCTACCAATTGTTTTTTTGAATAAATTCTGCCACCCTAAACAATAAAACTATCTCAAACATTTTGTTTGACCTAATATTTTTTTTTAACAAATATTTTATTGCCCTATTTTTTTTTACACAACGTTACGCAATCAAAAGTAATGAACTTGACATAATCAGTTAATATATTTATATACCAACAACAAAAAATTACAAACAAATATCTGCGATTTTATATTTAGAATATATTTTTGATTAACAAATTTTATACTTTCTGTTATTTCTTATTAAGCTCTACCATTAATTGGACTACATAATATAAACATTTTGAAAATATCAAATATTTTTATTTTATTAGCTAAACAATCAACCTTGAACTACTATCGTTTAATTGTGACAAGAATAAAACTGCGTATATGTTACCATACCAAAAGTATAAAATAATATATTATGTATATACATATTTTTAAAACCTGATAAATTACACTAAAATCATAAAATTATGAACATGAGAGATTTAATAATTGATTAATCTTAAAATTAAATATACAATTGCTTAAATTGACTTTAAATTCTTCTTTGGGTCTACAGCTAACATGTTAAAGCTTTTCCGAACATTCTGTTGCAATTTGAGATCAACTAATTTTATATGAATTTTTAAGTAGCGGAGAAACTACCTAATGCCTGTTTGTTGTCAGCAAATTCGACTCGAAAAGGTACAGTGCTGTATATTTATCAAATCGACACATGGAACCTATCTCTATCAAACCTATGCAGCTTCATCTGCAGTGCAGGCCTGATAGATGAGTAACTATGAGGGATGTTACAATAAGCCTTATGGCTGCAGTGACGTGGCGCTTCAGTGCCATCCCTGTATTAGAACTTTAACCTTAACCTTGCTGTATATTTTATTAGTGATACTCATTTAAAGCTGAGCCAAAAAACGACATTAAGGCTGTGCCAAAAAAAACGATTTCGATATCTGGAATTGAACTTTCGATATCTGGAATTGAACTGACATCATGCACTGCAGCATAGTACACTGCACACTACCGTCGTTTTACTTTAAATTACAATTGAAAGAATTAAGATGTTCATAGTAATTAAAACTGAAATTTCCCAAGGAAAATCAGTTGCATGGCACCCATGTTTATCGTACCATCTTTATCGCTTAATTTCATAGATGAATATCATAATCTTCAGGTCAAACTGTCATTTTTACAATTCAAATTTGGTGTCTTTCCAAAATAACGACAATTTTGAAAATGAACGAATTTACTTTGATCAAGAAAAAGTTTGATTTGGAAATAGGATAATTTTTTAATAGGAAAAAGACCCAATTAAACATGAAAAATAATTAGTTTTAAAAACTATATTATTTGAAAATATCGTGAACTGACTGTAATTAATTTTAGTATATAAATAATTAATTCAAATTTTTTTTATTATTATTTCTTCTTTAAATTAAATAATTATAAATTTCTGGTTTTAATTATCATTTTAATGTTTATAATAAAAAATTCTCCTATATATTTAATATTATTATTATTATTATTATTATTAAATGTTTTGTGATTTTTTTTATATATAATTTTGTTATCTTATCAAAACCAAAAGAAAAAAGTATGTTTTTTTATATGTGCACGTTTTTTTTTCTTCTCTATGCCAAGATTTTAACACTTGAATTAACTATAAGTAAAATGTCTTGCTATTAATACCTAAGTATAATAAATTTATAAATGTCAACATAATCATAAAATTAATATTAATAATAATTATTTGTATATAAATTTTATATAATTTTTTTTCTATTAATATGTTTTTTTTTTTATGTAATAATTTAATGTGTGATAATAATTAGGTAAAGATTAGATTAATAATGCGAGGGTTTAGTAAAGTGTTTAGAAGAATGTAGATGATGTGGTGTGAGGGTTTAAGAATTTAATTAAATAAAAATAATTTTTATAGGATTTGCCAATTTTTATAGGTTTGGAATTTCAGAATGTAAATATATAATATCGAATTATAAAAATATGTAATCCATTTTTTTTAGTGGAAATTTATGTTATTGTTGGTGCACAATTCATTCCGATAACCATTCAAAAGTTCTTTTTTTCGTGTTTTCATAAGGTAGCCAAATCCTTTTTTTTTGAAGATTCGTGTTTTCATTAGGTAGTCAAACGTAATTCTGCCTGGAGTTTGAGAATCTTGATCATCATTTGGGGAATTGAAGATAGCATGGAGATCTGTTGATTATATGGGATCTTAATAATCATCTGTGGTTTTGTTGACCATCTGGACTTATGTTCTTTTTCTTCCATAAATTGCAATATTAAATTTATATCGCAGAAACAGTTGTATAATTTAAAATTTACTCCTAGTTTCAAAGTAATAATCGACTTATTACTAAAGATTACAAAATTACAATTAATTTTTGGCTAAAAGTATGCAATAATTATATTTTCTCCTAAAAATAGGTCAAGGCAAATTAATATATATTTTATTCATAATAATTATTTGACTTGTCACATTTTTGAACACCTTCAATTCGATGGCTTGAAAGGAATATTTAATCACAAAATTCAAGCTTTTTTTTTCAGATGTAAAACTATACAAAAAATAAATATTTTAATTTATACAATTACATAAATTTATATACATAAGAAACGCCAGAAGCTAATTAAAAAAAAAAAAATCAAGAAAAATAAAATCTCAATCTCTTTAATTAAATTCTTTTGACTGATTTTGTTGTCCTAAATTTATTTTTTTTTCTTGATGTTTTTTTTTTATTTTGCAACACACAAATGAAAAATGCCATTAAGGCTCGCGGAGCGCCATTTCGTGTTTTATAGAGGAATTGTTTTGCCCATTTTATACAAAACCAGTGAACATTTTCTTCCACGAAATTTTTATAACATATCAAGAATATATTAATTTCACGGATAGGTGTTTTACTTTTTTAATTTCCCCCCCCATATACCTGTCCCCGCACCTTAAAGTGGACCATTTTATTGCCCATTTTATGAGTAAACCCTTACATATTTTGATATTTTTTTTTCTACAGAATAAAGATTGAATATATTTTTCACGGATGTATGTTTTACATTTTTGATATTTGTTATCATTTTTCTAATAATTAAATTTTTATATAAAAACCTCTTTTTTTCAAAAATTTTTTGGAAGAAAATGTGTGAAATTTAGTGTAGCTAGTCTCTGATAGGGAACTTTGAGCGCTGAAGTCAATTTTAAACAGTTTTATTGTCAATGAAAGCTCTTTTTTTGTTTGTGTGTGTTTCAAATTATTTTTTATTTGCAATTTTGATTTTTTTTATGAATAATACATAACATATGGATGGATGTATATAGAAAATATTTATTACCAATAACATAATTTTTAGTTTACATCTTTTCTTTATATTTTTTTTTTCAGTTAAAATGTATGAGAAAAGGTGGATTTTTAGATTCAGGTGTAGTTTTTTTATTTGTTTCAAAAATTGGATCAGGCTTATAAAAGTGTAAAAATAATTACAAATTTATATACATACTCAATTTTTATAGGTAAATGAAGTTAAAAAAAAGTAGGTAAAATCTAAAAAAAAATTCAGGAAGGATATTATTTCATTTTTTTTAATGAAATATCAATACATATAAGTACATATATTATCCTGGATGAAATGCTGAATGGCCATATTTTCATCTGGGATTTTCTCTAGCACCCCTGGATGGATTGGGCTGATATTTGGTAAACACATTTAAATTTGTGGTCTGGATGAAATGATGGGTGGCCATATTTTCATCTGGGATTTTCTCTAGCACCCCTGGATGGATTGTGCTGATATCTAGGAAACACATTCAAATTAGTGGTCTGGATGAAATGATGGGTGGCCATATTTTCATCTGGGATTTTCTCTAGCACCCCTGGATGGATTGGGCTGATATTTGGTAAACACATTCATTATAGTGATCTATTGTTAAGTATGCCAGAACTCCTCCATTAGCTTTACTTGGAAGATGGTTATATGATTAAAACGTGATTTCTGATATTTTGTGGGAAATAATGGAGGAGCACTGGCATAGTTAATTATAGAACAATATAATGAATGTGTTTACCAAATATCAGCCCAATCCATCCAGAGGTACCAGAGAAAATCCCAGATGAAAATATGGCCACCCATCATTTCATCCAGACCACAAATTTAAATGTGTTTACCAAATATGAGCCCAATCCATCCAGAGGTACCAGAGAAAATCCCAGATGAAAATATGGCCACCCATCATTTCATCCAGACCACAAATTTAAATGTGTTTACCAAATATGAGCCCATTCCATCCAGGGGTGCCAGAGAAAGTCCCAGATGAAAATATGGGCATATATAATTTCATCCAGGATAATATACATACATATATTGATATTTCATTAAAAAAATTAAATACGACCGTTTTCATTCAAATACGCCCTTTGTAGAATAACCCCCAATACAATATATCTGATCAGATATTTATGGGTAACGAAATTAATTTTACTTTCCCTTTATAGAATTTACAATAATTTTATATAATATATATAATATTTTATATTATATAAATATATGGATATAGTATAACTATATTTAGTACATATATAATATTATAATATCTGATCAGATAATATTATACATATGCTATTTACATATTATATTATATAAAATAATTGTAAATTCAATAAAGGGAAAGTAAAATTAATTTCGTTACCCATAAATATCTGGTCAAGCAATAATAGATATATTACATATACGGTATTGATATATTATATTATGAAATATGAACTTGTTTTCAAAAATCAAAATTTGTGGGATAATTTTATCATCACATATAATTATACATTATATGGCAACGCCGCATTCCTATAAAAACATCAAATAATGTATTACAAACGCATACACACAAAGAATATAAAAGCTCTTTTTCAGAAAAAAACATTGGTATGACGTGACGTCACGATTCGGGCTTTTTTCTGGCGCTCCTCGACCCTTAAATACAATTTCAAATATCTTTTTAAAATGTAAATTCTCTGTTTCTGTCTCTGATTTTGGCTAATTTTATAAATATACCTCAACAGAAATAAAATCTAATCTTAATGTTTCATATGCATACCAATAAAAAATTAAACTTGTCGTCAAACTCTTAAGAATTTTTCTATACATATATATTTTTTATTAAACGCGTTTAAAGCTTTTATATATATATATATATATATATATATATATAATATATATATATATATATATAATATATATATATATATATATATAACTGACGATGACGTACTAGGTTTTTGATATTGCAAATTATATCTAAACAACAACCAATTAAGTTGTAAATTATAAATTTTACTAGACATGGAAAAAGTTATAGTAAAATTAATAACCATAAGTTTTCAACTTGAAGGTATTATAAAAAGCTTTTAAATTAAAAAAATTCTATTAACTAAAATATTTTGTATATAGTAAATGTTGTGAGTATAGCAATTAAAATAATATTTATTAAATAATTTTTGTTGATAGAGATGAAATAATGTTTTGTCGTTTTCTGAAAATTTAACATTGAAATAATTGAAGTTTTTTTTTATTATTATTATTTTGTTTTTTTTTATAAAAATCTAAATAAAAAAACAAAAAAATCGGAAATTTTGCTTTTATTTATAATTCGAAATTTGATTTATTTTATTTCATGGTTATTTTTTATATAAAAATAAAAAATTCCAGATAGTAAATGAAGTTTTTTATGGATGTAATTGAAAATTAATATAATAATATAACAAAAAAAAGATTTGTCAATTTTAGAAGTTGAATTTTTTGTAATAGATAAAAGGTTACGATGATTTCAATTGGAAACAAACTTTATATAATTATATTTTTTTTTTAATTAGACATTTGATTATTATTTTTTTTACAGTCCAACGAATTCATCTAATCATTAGTCCTTCATATTTTATAGTATATGTTTCCATGATTTACTGCTAATTAATAGAAAATTTGTATAACTAACTATAAAAAATCTTTTAAAATTTATGGGTTGAAAGTAATGATACATCTGTAATTATACAGCAATGATTGATTTCTGGCTCAAGTTATAGAATTAGAATTTAAATACTTAGACCTTGCTTGGTAGAGAAATTTCAGAAAGAAAACGTAACATGCTTGATCTAGTGTTCTATCCTAATATTAGTGTGTAGTGCTCTATGCCTCGGTGCATGTGATCGTAAAGTCACTTTCTGGCTGAGGCATTGATATCGTTTTTTAATTTGAATAGATTGTTGCAATATTTTCTCCGCTGCAGGGGTTTGGAATCCACATGAAATTAGGAGGTCTTAAATTGTAATAATAAAATGTCGAGGAACCTTAATGGTTTGGAATCCACATGAAATTAGGAGGTCTTAAATTGTAATAATAAAATGTCGAGGAACCTTCAAGAGGTAGGTCTAGGCCTAGACCACATTGGGCATTTGGGCAATGTAAAAGGAAAATTTTTTTTAGAGTTATTTAAGAAAATTAATATTCTAAAACGAAAACCTTTACTAGGTAGTGAACGTTATGTAATAATCTCAGGTTAGCAGCACTTGTAAGCCTTTCATCGCAAGAACTTGCATGGGCGATCGTTCAAATTGTATATTACGTTACAGTGATCTCTCAAGCCATTACTAAAGAAATCAGTCATTACTGAACTTTAGCTCCTCGACAACATATTTTATTTCTTCTATTTTTTATACTATACTTTCCCAATGTAATCCCAGTTTTTGGTATAATTAATTTTCTTATGTAATTCTGTGCCAAAAATCTAAATTATCTAAGCTATTAATTATATTTTCCATGTAATCATTAAATACTTGTCATAAATTTTTATCCTTAAAATTATGATCGTAAAAGAGTCTACAATTAATATTAGGTATATAACAATAATATTCTCAATTTCCCTTAAATTAAAATTCTTAAAAAATCAAACTGATTTCATTTTCCATTGAAAATTCTCAGTTGATTAAATAATTTGTATTACGTTATTTAATTTTAAAGAAGAAGAAAAAAAATTGATATTAATTTATATAAAATATTATTATAAATAAAATATAGAATGACGTGGACATAAATTTAACACAAAAAAAATTATATAAATTTCAAATTAAAAACGTAAATTTATAAAAAAAAAATAAATATATTTATTCTTTTTTTAGTTTTTATTTACATTTGTGTATTAATAACCAAAACAAGAGACAACAATGTCTATGAAAACAAAACTTTCAATATACTTATATAAGCTTTAAAAGCACTAAATATGAGATAGTGTGTTCATGTTCATACTATCATTATCTCTCTCTCTTTCTTATTTCATAGTATTATAAAAAAATGCTCAAAAAGTTGATTTTTGTCTCCTCAGACCTCAAGAAGTGTGCATTTTAATAATGATTTTGTGTTAGTTAGACTCTGCTGCCGGCTTCTTATCATTTCAATTTTTTTTTTATTACTGATATGCATTTCTACTCCTCATGGTTTTCTTCGATATTTTCATATATACACAGCACTATTTATAAATAAAGTGTTATCTTAAAAAAAAAAATAGTCATATCGTTTTTTTTTTATGTTAATCAAATTTATGTTAAAATTGTGTATAATGTTTTTTTTTTTGAAAAACAAATATTCTATATCGTTGGCATTATAACAAAAAAAAATTAGGGTTATCGTGTTGTAGTTTTAATGCATTATATGTTACACTATATTACAGGTGTATACATTATCTGACTTATAGAATTAAAGAAATTACAAATTTAATTTCGAATTTTATAAAAGAAATACTCTGTATGTTTTGGTCGTAGTGGGGAGATGCAGCAATTCCTTTACAAATCCATTGTTATCTAATCGACTACTTCAAATGAACTGATTTTTTAAAGCATTTCGAAACAGAAAATCGAAACAGTTATTTATTGACCTTATTGAAGTATTGTTACATCGATTTTGAAATAATCTATTTTGCAATTATACAATTGTTGTCCCCCTTATTAATTTAAAATTAAGTAGAAAGTAAAATGCCATCTCTGATTCACTTTACTGTATACTAGGACAAGAAGCTGAATAATTCATAGCGTGGTGTTAATTTCCAATTTAAACTATGTATTAGTATTTAGAAAGAAGTTGATTGGAAATTTGAATTTCAATTTAATAATTATTTTAATTCCCAATTAATCTGGATATTATGATGCTTCTAAAATCGAAATTAAAATCACTAAAATGTAATCAACAGACTGAATAAGTAGTAAGTAAGTCCTCTAATAGGATATTCTAAGCAGTCAGACAAAGAAGCACCCCACATTGTGTTACAAACCATTATCTATGCTATATGTATATGAGGTATAATTTGTAAAGACTACATCTGTCATCTGTCTGAATTGCTACGCTCTACAAACAAGAGACATCGGTAAGTTCATCCTCAGGCTTATTCTACAATAATTATCTAACCAAATCTTTTCTTTTTTTTTCAAAATGACTACATGAACCAATTTCAACCAAATTTCATATTTCCAAACCTACTACAATTATTTTTCCACTACATTAAATTAACAAACAATGGCAACATTTTTTCTATTATTATAATATACCACATTATCAATGAGAACATTTTTTTTTATTATTTAGGTTGAGTGTGCACTTACTTAGTGTTAATTGATTTTGTTGTAACATATTATAGTATCTCGTTCGCACTCAATATCAAATAAATAATAATAACAACTACACAGACAGCACAGTGTATTTTCTACAGTGTATTGGGGACTGTTAGGGGGCGCTATCTATTTATTACACCGTCGTTTATTTTTTCTGATTTGTGTGTTTGTTGGGGGGTTTCTTTTTTTTTATATCACATATTTTTTTGTTACGTTTATTTTGATGAATAAAGAAATATGATCACATACTAAAATAATCAATTTAATTTTCTCCTAATCAAAAAAACAGAAATATAAATTTTTTGTTGTTTACACTTGAGCTTCTTTAAAAACATTTTGTGTTTATTTTTTTTTTGTTGCTATTTTGGCGTTTCTCTCTATTTTTCAATAATAAATATTTTTTTTTTTTAAATTCTGTTGTTTCTTCTGTTCTAAACAAATTTTTGTGGGGTGGGTAAAAATTTACCCAAAAAAATAAAAATCATTGATCATTGATCATTTATACAAATGTAAGTTAGAATTTGTTTTTTCAACTTGACAAAAAAAAATTTTTAAATAGATTTTTTTTTCTTAAATGTTAGTAGTTTTTATTGGTATATAAAATAGAATTAATTTTTTTTGATAGTGTAATACAGTGTTGGTATATAAAAAAAAAACTATATGGTTAGAAGAGTGTACACCACAAATATTTTGATATAAACGAACAAATAAATAAAAAAATTTACGTTTGTGAAATTTAGCAAAATAAAATTACGATGCGACGCTTTTTATAGAAGGAAGATTATAGTATACAACCAACAACAACAAAAATTCCTATATGTAAAATACACATTTATTTCTTTATTTTTTGGTAAGTATTTGCCTTTTTTTGTGGGGACGTAAACGTAACGCAACAAGCAAGCAAAAAAAATGTGATTTTATAATTTTTTATTATTATTATTTTCAATTTGTTGTTCAATTATAGTCGTCGTCGTCATCGTCGTGTTACAAGAATTTATAATTTTCTTAAAAATATAAAAAAAAATATATAGAAATTTACAGTGATTTATTACTAATTAACTACATTTGAAGTAATAACAATGTAATTTTGTGTAATAACAACGTAATTTTGTATAAAAACTACAAAATACAATTAAAAAAATTATATTTAAAGTGATTTATTACTAATTACTTACTTTTGAAGTAATAACAATGTAATTTTGTGTAATAACAACGTAATTTTGTGTAAAAACTACAAAATACAATTAAAAAAATTATATTTAAAGTGATTTATTACTAATTAATTACATTTGAAGTAATAACAACGTAATTTTATCTAATAACTATGTAATTTTAAGTAATATCTACATAATTAATAGTAATAACAAGGTAATTTATGTAACAAAATTGAAATTTAATAAAATCGCAATAAAACCAGAAATAAATATTTAAATTATAAAATTCAAAAAGTTTATTACTTAGTAGAAAAAGTTGTGTAGATTATATAGTGTGTTTTAAAACGTGAAGTTTCTCTCCGTTTCAAATTTGTAGACACAAAGGAATATTTATTTTTATTAATTTTCTAATTTACTGATTTTCTCGTTTTTTGTTTGTTACTATAGTAAATTAAGGAAAAAAAATAAAAATAAAATAATTATATTAGTGATAACAAAAAATTTACGTTTTAATTTAAATTTTAAACCACAAAAAAAAAAACAAAAAATTTATTTTTTAAATAAGCTTTTAAAAGTTTTTTTTTTTAATTTTAGACAAGAAAACAAAATTTTAATACAAATAAAATAAAAATAAAAATTATTCAGTGCTTTAAGAAAACTACAGTGTAAAAAATTTGTATTTGCAAACGCATCTCTTTTTCGTTTTTAACTTCTAAATGGAAATTTTCTTATATGATTCAAAATGTAAGATACTATATTTTATTATTATTACTATTTATTTATATGTACACCTTTTTTTTTTGTTTATTTCTACTTAAAAAAAAAAGATAATTTAATCTGAAATTTTTATAAATTTATATATAAATTTTTCTATATGAGTTTATTTTTACATTTTAATAAATGATCAAAATTCTGCCATGCGGAACTTATCTTCATGTAATAAACATATAGACATAATTTATCTTAATAGTTTCT
Source organism: Empis stercorea (assembly GCA_949752835.1). Lineage (NCBI taxonomy): Eukaryota > Metazoa > Arthropoda > Insecta > Diptera > Empididae > Empis > Empis stercorea. The sequence continues at coordinate 10,368,450 of OX457087.1, forward strand.
TTTTTTTTATTTAAATTTTTCATTTTTCTTTAGTTTTTCATGTTATACTTTTATATTATCTTGTTTCAAACGAATAAAAGAAAAAGACAAACGTAACATCAACAACAAAATTGAAATTCTAATTCTAAAATTATGCGTTGTCTTAAAAATTCGGTGACCAGATGCTTTGATAATCTTAGTGATCTCTAAATAATATTTTTAACATTTCATTAAGAAATCAATATCGATCTTGACTTAAATACGACTTCCAAGTTATTTGTACGATTTTGATAGGATTTTTCCAGTGACTTAATTTAATCTCATTTTATTACTTACTTAGAGTAAATTACATTATTGAAATATTGATTAGCTAAAAAGTTTCCGTAATTGGTGAAGTCAACTATCAGGAGAACAAATTTACATAAATTCTATTTACCCATAAGATCAAATCATTGTTTTCTAACTAAGCCTTAATCTTCACGATTCAATCCTTATTAAATCTTTACTAGAAATATTAAGTCGACTGTGGGACCGAAACCAACAGTATTGAAGCTCTCTAATCTAATTCTGATGTTATGATTATTGTATGTTATTTTTTTTGATAAAATTATAGATCTTATGATCATTGTCTGTTAAATTGTTAAATTTCTGTTAAAATAACAGATGATTTTAACAGAAATTAAAATTATCTGTTATTTGAACAGGAGATAATTCTTGTTAAAATTATCTGCTTTTTTAACAGAAATTTAATAGATAAAGAATCTGGTATTTTCACTAGCGTTACACAGTAACAAGTCAACAAATTGAACAGGAGTAGTTTAATATTTACTCAAATGGTCTCGTTGCCTGTCTAATGAGATATGAGACACCCAAGAATTTAGTTTTAATCTTATTGACAAGAAATAATTAATTATAGAGTCTTTGTGTCATTAGTAGAAACAATTATGGTATATTACAGTTTTTTTTTACTAACTAAATAAATGTGACAACTAAAAAAGGGACCTCATTAATTATTGAAACTAAGCAGATTCACTTATAAACAATTTTTATTTTTCTAATATATTATTTAATTACATTAAAAGTTGAGGAGTAGTGGTCCAATAAACTCTGACCTAATTCTTAGATAATCAAAATAAAAGAAGAAAAAAAGAACAACAAAATAACAACAAAAATCTTCATTTTGTTTTTTAATCAACACTATTATTATTATTTTTCACTTAGTAGTGATTTTTAATTATTTCTATTTTAATTGGCTTTTAGGTGTTTTTTGTTGTTTGTATCTTAAATAAATTTTCTCTCTGGGTAATTTTAAATTTTCTAAAATTGACAATTCACATTTAATTTTCATAATATGTACTGTACATATACAAATTTTCTGTTGTTGCCTTCAAGATGAACATTTTTCAACTGTTTTTCTTTGCCAAAATTTTACACATATTTTTCGAGAAAAAAAAAGTGTTTGGCTATTATCAAAATATGGTAAAAATAAAAACAGCAAAAATGATTGCGTCGTCTTGAGTTTCACGTGGTCATGACTCTTTTGCACTCATCGGAAATAAATATTAAATGTATATAGGTAAACATTAACAATACAAATACCCAAGCACACTTAATAATTTAAGTTTGATATTTAAATTAATTTATATTTGCTCTCTCCCCCAAACACAACAAAAAATTTAACAATAAAAATTATGCTTATGAACATAAATACACAAAATCTTAAATATAGATTTGCTTTTTTTAGTATAATCTTGTGATTAAAAGATTTCAAATTTTATTTTAATATTTTATTTAGTTTTTAAAACTATTTAGTTAAAATTAATTTGAAATTTTTTTATTACTTTTTTTTCTTTTGGAAAAAAAAAACGAAAAAATTTCAAAAAACATTAACAAATTTTCTTTTTTTAGATATGATGTTGTGTCACATAAGTTTTTTTTTTTTGTGATATGTTTCAGATTATTAAAGAGTGAAGCATTTTAATTAGTTTTTAATTTATGCGTTTTAGAATTATTATTATTATTATTTTTTTTATGTGTTAAGAGAAATTTTAAACTCGATATTATTATTTTTTTAATTAGTTAATGTTGAAAAAGTTATGTTATCGTTTGGGAAACAGAGTTTTGGTAACATAAAAATTTTTAAAATTAAATTAAATTTGTTTGTGACTTTGTTTGAACACAGATAAAGAAAATTATGTAAAAGCTTTTAGCTGGAGAAATGAGCTTTTGTTGGTTGATGAGATTATGAATTAAAATTTTCATCTGTTTTTTAAAACCTAAATGAACGCGTATGGCGTACGATTTCTGTCAAAAATTTTACATGCCCATATATTTTGTATGATACACGCTCGCTTATCTGGCTACGTACGTACGTCGTGTATCTCATCAAAAATTTTAACAGGCCTGTAAACTGTTATCTGTTAAAAACTCATATATTTAATTTTCTTTATATGTTGCATAATTAACACTTAGTTCTAATATCAATTTAAATACTATGTTTGTGTAATTTACGTTATTTGTATAATGTCAATGAAACATGTCACGCTTAGATTTTACAAACGTTTAGTCAGCATAAAAATAAAATTAATTCAAGCTTTATAATTACATATTAAATGAAAATTTTTGTATTTTACTATATAATAAATAGTACAGGCATAATTTAAATATTTTTTATTATTATTTATTTTGAACACCTTTTTTAACCTTTTGAAAAATGATTTTTCCTACTGATTAACAATTCACACTAATTTTTAAATAAAATATACTTAATTATCATTTGCTAAAAAAAACATGAAATAAATTTAAACATTGTACATATATTCAAATTATGAATATATAATTTAAATTATCATATTGGAAAAATATTTTTTTAAAAATTTAATAACAAATTAATAGTAACATATAGTGATGATTAAAAACGGTGCTACAGAATGAGCTATGAAAAAATGTATACATAGTAAGATTTTAAGTAATCGAAAAATTGTATACCAACATTTCAGTCTAAAAAATGAATTACCCTAATTTTTGGTGGAAAATATATATATGTATACCAAAATTTTTTGTCAAAAAAAATTTATACCAAATTTTTAGCTGAAAAAATTATATTAAAAATTTTCGAAAAAAATTGTATATACATACAGACATTTCAGCTTAAAAAATGTATAGTAAAATTTTAGTGATAAAATATGTATACCAAAAATTATGTTCGAAAAACTGAATACCAAATTTTTTTTGGTCGAAAAAACTGAATAACAAAAAATTTTGTTAAAGAAAAATGTATACCAAAATTTTTTCAAAAAAATTTAAATAATTCACAAAAACCATTTTACTATTTACTTCAGAAATTGATCTTGTATAATAATTCTAATAAAATTATCTTATGAAAAAAAAACTGTATACTAAACTTGCCTCCCAATTAATTATTGAAGCTTTTTTTTTTATATAAATTCAAAATGTCCTTCAAAAAAATTTTCGTAAAATTTTTATTCAAACACAAATTTTTTTTATAATCTACAATGAAAAAAAAGTTACTTAATATCAGAAAAAATTTTGTTTAGAAGCTAAAAAAATTTTATAATAACCAACACTAAATCAATTTTAACGCATTTTAATAATTAGAATGTTTAAGTTAATTAAATAAGTTTTGTATATAAAATAAATAAAAAAAATTCGTTACAATAACGAAACAAGTTTTTTTTTCTTCATTTTGAAAATTAAATAATTATTTAAATAAATACAAGTGTACTAATTTTTTGTATTTTGTGTTCACTTTACTTTTTATTTATATTGCAATTTATACTCTATAAAAAAAACTATTTTGCGTCAAATTGTTTTTTTTTTTTTATGATTTTATTTGTGTAGAAAAAACATATTTTTTCATAAAAGTTTTATATACATAATTTTTTTTATAATAATTTTTGAAAATATAAAATCAACAAATAAATATAAAATTTAAATTAACGAAAATTAATCTTTTTAATTTTATTTTTCGAGAATAAACAATAATTTTTCTTTTTAACAATTTTTTATTTTATTGAAATTAGGGCTGGGAGGATTTTTGTATCAGAAGTAAGGTAGATTGATGGATTTGTCATGTTTTTGGCAATTTGACATTTTTGTCAAAAAAAAAATGAAATTTAAAATATTTTAAAAGAAATACTCAAAAGTAGAATCGCTATAAATGAACGAATTGAGTTTTGCTGGGTTAATGGTTTCGTAATTCACAATTTCTTTAATACCTAATTTCTATAATTCTCTTTCTTATTATCTAAAAACTCGTGTCATGCTCGTATAGTCCTGATTACTTTGTAATTCAACAAAGATTAATTCATCTAACCTCCACGAGATCATATCAAGTCTATCTATCTACAAATTTATGGTTTCTGACATTGAACTTCTATAGTTTCTGACATTTTTCAATTACTTGACTGATTTTCCAAAAGAGTTTTCCAAGATTGTGTATAATGATAGTAGTAATTTAAATGCACCATCCGTCAAATTTTCGCCCAAGTACAATACCGATAGTAAAATCTTGATTATTATTACTATATTTCTGATATTTTTGGAATTTTTGTCAATTTGCCATAATTGACGGAAGTATAAAAAATGACAATTTAAGCTCATTTTTTAACTGATCGGGAAATTAGTCCAATCGATTATAGAGTTAAAGCTGAATAATGTAATTGTGTTAATTATGACGAGTACTGAAGCTGAATAATTTAACTGTGATTATTATGACAAATTGCCAATATTTTTGTCAATTTATCATTGACGAAGTAAAAAAATTGACAATTTAAAGCTAAATCTTCTTTAATTTATGTACTAATTTATTTATAAATCCCCCCAACCCTATATAATTTATTAAATTGACGACGAAACTCTTATTTGTTAATAATATATTTTTTTTATTAATAAAATGTTATTTAGTATTTGTGATGTAAACATAAATTTTTTTTATTTAATGTACAGCACACAACACAGAAAAAGCTTCTTTATATTTTTTCAAAAATATATAAATAAATTAAAATATATACAATCAAATAAAATCATCTCAAAGTCTCAAATTACTCAAAAAAAGCTTAAAATGACAAAAACGCGATTATTTACTTTTGTACATACATAAACCATAGTCCATATAGATAATACATAAACCAATAACTAACAAAACCATGTTACATTTAGGTTTACTATTTTGTTGTTTTAATAGAAAAAAAAAACATGTGCTCATCTGTAAGTTTATAGTTCTATATTTAAAAGCTTTTTTCAGACAAAATTTTTCTTCTCAATTTTTGCTACATTTTCAAAGATCTTATAGATAGAATAAATTTTTTCATATATTTTTGTTATATATTTGCTATGGTTAAAAATATATGTATTTGTTATTAGAGAAATACATTTAAAACAGCTGTTGATCCTCTCTCAATGTTACTCTACTATCTTGTCTCCAATTTTTTGTATCTTGTATCTGTGATGACATATTTACATCGCGTTGGAAGAGGCGATACATAAAAAAAAACATACTTACTTTTTTTTTTTTGTATATATATACAAACAAAACAACATTTTCATATATATACGAAAATAAATTTATTTATATTAAACTTAAAAATAATAAAATTATTATAAGAAAAAAAACATTTTAGTTTAATATAAATTTTCCGTTGAACACGACGCGAATTTAATTTTGTTATAAACATAAAAAAAAATTTACATAAATTTTAAAAAATTAAATTACTAAAATAAAATTGAAAATTAAAATAAAATTGTTTCAAAAAAAACATTTTTGTGTTAAATTGTTAGTAAAAAAATTTTAAAATTTTTTAAATTGTCCAAATTGGAAAATTTGGTGTTTAATTTTATTGAAAAAAAAAAAAAAATCATAAAAAATTGGAAATTTTTTTTTTTTTAATGCAAAATTAAAAATTAAATTAATTTTTTGTTGTTATTATAAAAATTTTATTCAAATTTTTCATAAATTTTTTTTTGTTACATAAAATTAATTTAATTTAAAATTTTTGTAATAATTTGAGAAAAAAACTTTACTTAAAACTTTTTTTTTTGTGTTTTCTACTATTTAAAGTTTAATTACGTCGAAATTTTTTTGTTGTTAATTAATTTTTTTTTTTTGTAATTCAAAAACTTGTTTACATGCGTCCTCCAATTAATTTATTACAAACAAATAAAAAAAAAAATTATACATAAATGATTTATAAATTCTAACTAAAGAAAAAAAAACACTTTTCTCCAATATATACAAACATAAATTCGTAACATAAATACTTATACAAAACATAAAATTCTCGCAATTTTAATAATAATAAATAAAAAAAAAAACAAGTAAATTAAAAATTGGAAAAAAAAAGAATTTGATCAAAAAAAGTTTTTAATTAAATTTTTTTTTTACTCTCATATTTTTTTTTTGAAAAGAAGCTTTTTTATAAATTTTATTTTTATGTAAAATTATACTACATAACAGATAAATGTATCTGTCAGATACATAAATGTATATGTGAAGAAATTCTATGTACAATTTTTTTTATTGACTTTCCGGTATAGTTTTCGCCAATTTTTTTCATTTTTCATTATTTTTCTCTTTTTTTATATACTTTTTTTTTTATATACCAACATAATTTTTTTTTTTTACATTAAATTTTTTTTGTATAAAAAAAAATTTCACCGTGTTTTTTTCTTCTTCGTTTTTTTTTAATGTATTTTTTTCTCTACATATTTGTGTCTCGTGTGCATTTTTCTCTACACTATCAAAAAAATTAATATAATAATTTTAAATCTAATTTTTACACGACTACAAACACACGAAGCTTATTAACATTTTTAATTTAATTTTATTTTTTTTTGAAATTGTATTTGTTTTGTTTATTCAGTTTGTGATAGAAAATTTAAAATTCTTAAAACGTGGTCAAATTATCAAAAATTTTTATATTAATTTTTTTTTATTAAAATATTAAATTTTTTAATTATAAAAAAAATCAAAGGAAATTGATAAAAAATATAATTTTTTTTTTCGGTTTTTTCGGAAAAAAATTATGATAACATTTTTTTTACAAAGAAATCATTGATAAATATTTTCTTTTTGGGAAAATAAAATTTTTATGTTTACGTAATTCTTTTTTTTTTTTTTTTTGTAAAAATTTTGCAATCGAATTTTTTGTATTTTTTTTTAAAAAAAGCTAACAAACAATTTTTTTTTCCAAAAAAAAAATATTTTTCTAAAAATTTTGATCTGATTAAAAATTTTTGTGCTTTTATAAATAAACATTTTCAAAAAAGAAGTTAATTACAAAAAATAACAAAATAAAAGAGTGTAAAAAAAGCTTGAAAAAATTGCGTGATATATTTTTATGTAGAAAAAATTAATGTAAAAAAATATAGAAAAGAAATAACATTTTATTAAATTTTCATTTTTAAAAATAATTTTAATAAATTTTCTGTTATCCCAAATAATTTTTTATGAAAATAATTTTATGGTTGCTTACACAAAACTACACACGTAAAATTAATGTTAAAATTTTTGATTATTATTTTAATTTAGTAAAATTTAATTGTAGAAATAATTTTATAAAATAAATTAAATCAAAATTTAAAAGAAATTTGTTGCAAAATTTGAATAAATTATAAAAATTTATTTTTTTTATTTTTATTGAAAAATATTTCAAATTTGTTTACTAAATAAAATTTCAGAATTTGTGTGTGCAATTTTCTTGAGGAATTAATTTCAATAATTAAAATATTAAATATAATTAACTTTTAAAAAATAATTAAAAAGAACCTAAAAAAAAATAAATACTGTGATTACGTCAAAACATTTTTATACGAATTTCTCCTCGTCTTGAAAATATCATAAAAATTTTTTTTAAATTTAATACAAAAAATACCTAAAAAAAATTACGATTTTGTTAATAAAAAAATATACAATAAAAAATTTATGTTAATGACTTGATTTAATATTACATATATTTATGACAAGTGAATTTTTTAGATAAATAAAAAAAATTGTGTTTATTTAAATTACATTAAAAATTATTTTCAAAAATTTAATTTTAATAAAAAAAAAAATTCAAGAAATTTTTTTTTATAAATTGTGCATTTTAAAAATTGGAACGAAAAAAACCAATACAACATAAAAAATATATATATATACTATATAAACATACTGTAAACATTCTCTCTCACCTGTACAACATGATGTCTACATTTCTATATGTAAGAATTTATTTATTTTAATTAAATTACCTAACTATATTTTCAAAAAGAAACAAAATTTCATTTGTCGTCATTTATAATTTGAACAAAAAAAAAAACTTACACTTTTCAATGACATGTGAAGCTTTTTTTAAGTGGTGAGACAGTTTTTTTCTTTCTCTATAATATTTTTTTTAAAAAAAAGTAATGTGCGAAAAGAATTTAGTGTGTAGAACATAAAAAACCCATCTCCCCAATTTGAATTTTCCTTCAAAAAAAGAAAAAAATTCTCTGTGTGTGTGTTTTTTCGATAAAAAAAATTATATTTTTGTTTATTTTAATTTTTTATTTAAAATAAAAACTTTGAAATTATATTTTTTGCGTAAATTAGATTTGCAAATATAGAAATTCAATTTAAATAAATTTTCATATTTTTTTTAAGCTTTTATTTAGCATAAGAAATTTTTTAAATTTTTATGCATAAATTTTAAAATATTTTTATTAAATAAAATTTATTAAACAAAATTTTTTTTTATATTTAAAAAGTCGATAAATCAATTTTTATCAATAAAATTTTTATTCGAATTCGAAAATGTCGCGACAACATTTCGCTATTTATCTGTTAAATAAACATTAAACCCTGTTGTAATTTAACAGACGCCATAATAATTAATTGTAAAAATTTTTAGAAAATAAAAATAAATTCCTTATTTTAAAATTTTTTTTTTTAATTGGCAAACACCTCAGACAAAAATATTATCTTTGCTTTTGAGACTTGGAACAAAATTATCTTTTTTGAAATTCCTGATTTTATATTAAGTATATGAAATTTTTGGCAAAAGTGATTAAGAGAAAAATAAGTAATAGTTTTTTAAATATTTACGCCATTTTGGACTAATTGAGTTTTTTTTAAGTTAATTTTTTTTTATGAGATTAATAATTTTTTTATTATTCATAGAAATATTTATGATTTATATATTTAAAATTGTTATCTTCAGTTTGTGGAAGATTGCCAACAAATATACTCCATAGTTAAGATTCGTTAAAGAAATTATAGCATGCAATCCAAACTAAATTTGAAGCAATTTTCAGCCAATAGAGAAAATGTATATTTCCTGAATAAGTAGTTTAAAATAACTGTTAGCAAACTGTTAACTGTCTATTATATAATTTGAACTGTTATCGAACTTTTAATCTTATTATTTAAATGTAAACTGAATATCTGTTAATTAACTGTTAATTGTCTGTTATATACTATGAACTGTTATCAAGCTTTTAAGCTTATTACATGTAAACTATGTCATATCATGTTACTGTTAACTTACTATTATCAAACTGTTAGGTAACTGTTATCAAACTTTTAATCTTATTATTTAAATGTAAACTGAATATCTGTTAATTAACTGTTAATTGTCTGTTATATAATATGAACTGTTATTAAGCTTTTAAGCTTATTACATGTAAACTATGTCATATCATGTTACTGTTAACTTACTATTATCCCACTGTTAGGTAACTGTATCTAAATTTTAATTGTTTATCCAGCTATTTTTATTTTTATTATTAACTTAAATAATCACAGCGGGTCTGCCATCTGCCCGCTGCTGGCCATTCTTAAGAGTAATATAAAAAAAAATTTGCAATCATATAAGACTAATATTTAAAACGTAAACAGATTAAATTGACCTGCCAACGCTGCTATAATAAATTACTAAATAAAAACAGGCTTTAAAAAACAAGCAGCCGCCTATAAAGCTTTTTTGTTTTTTGTTTATATAAATTTCTAGAAAATTTGTTTATATAAATTTCTAGAATTTTTAAAATTCCCTCCCCGAAAAACATAAATATTCATTAGAAGAAAAAAAATTATAAATGATTAATCATAGTTTTTTGAATTAATGAATTATATAAAAAATATTTGACTGAGGCTATCGAACTGCAACAAATTCAGGTATAATATGATTTTTTGATGATGTAATTTTGAAATTAAATTTTCTGGCCAAACATTTTTTTTTATTAATGTAAAGGAAAGGAGGGTGGGGAGGGTATTGTAAGTCATCATAAGTTTATGTTAAATAAAGTGACATATATTACATTTTTTTTTTTTTCGAGTTGGCAAATATTTTTAAAAACTTATTAAGTGAGGGAAAATTATTATTTTTTTCTAATTTTATTTAATTGCTAGATAGTAAAGTACTAACTATATGTAATTATATTTTTTTTAAGGATTTTACTAAATATCATTTTAAAATTATAATTTTTATTTTATTTGATTTTTTTTTATAACTTTTTAAGTGATATTATTTTAAAATTTTGAATGTATTAAATTTCAAAATTAGTTTTTTTTTACTTGTAACTATTTTTTTTCTGTAAATACACAAAATAATTAAAATTTTATTTAAATTTAGATATATAATTATATACATATATGTAATATATGTAGTTTGTTATGTATAGTTAAATCTCTAAATATGATTTCTAATATATAGCTAATATCACATTTTTTGTAGTTGTCGGAAGTCAGAATGAATTATATTAGATAATAAATGATCTAAAATAAAGAGTAAATTTGTGAAAAAAAAATTCAAAATAATGTTGAAAACTATTTTTCAGGCTGATTATGGGGTCATTTTTTTTGTGTATAAGTGATGATTTGTTTTTAGATTTAGTTGTTTGTCCTTTGGTCTGTTCTGTCATTTGTTTTTAATTTTTTATTTGTAAATGTGAACTTAAAATGACACTAGAAGCCTTTAATGATTTCGATGAAGATAATTTCAACAGAAATTAAGTAAACTTATAAGCACATTCTTCTAATCTTTTACATCACAAATTTATCCTTATACTCTCTCAAATTCAAAAATATCTTCTGTCAAACCTCAAATCTCTTCTGTCATCTCCAGAATTTGCATTAATCTATCTAACTATAGATCTTGGCTTTCTAAGTCTTCTTCTATTCCTCTGCTTCAGGATTCCATCACGATGCCATTTTGTTGTCAATGTTCTGTCATGCATTCGCTAGATGGCACTATTCTTCTCCCAAGTGTCATTAAAGGGAATAACATTTTAATTAACATGTAGAAAAACTTAACTATAAATTAATTCTAACGTTACAAATGTATAAAATTTATAATAATTTTCGCTACGACATCCAACTTTTCCAAAATCCTATTCATCTAAGAAACTAATGAACAAATACTTGTCACTGTATTATAAAAAAAAATGTTGATGATTATCTTAAAGTATTTAATACTCTCTTGTCAATTGTCATTATTCAAAATTCAAATCCAATAAAAATAAAAACCCAAATCATTGCCTGCCAATTTAATAAAACCTCATTATCTTATTTATATTTAAATTGCCAAAATTGTTGCCAAAAAATTTTCCTTATTTTTGATTGTCGTTGTTGTTGGTTTTGTTTAATTCGAAACAAAAATTTCCGGTGAATTGACAAAAAACACCAGAAAAAATTATAAAATATTCTTATTTAGATTTTCAAAAAAATTTTCTAAAATAAAAATTCATTCAACAATGACAAACAAACAAAAACAAAACGAAAAACCTTCGACCTCGTTTTTCATTTACATTAAAAATTTTCAATCTTATATTACTTATGTTTTGTCTAATTATTTATACATACAAATTTTCACTGAAAACAGTTCAAAAACATACATCAATGCAAAATAATTTTATAAAATTAGATTTAAAACAAAAAATAATAAATAAATAAATAAAAATACAAAACTATTTTGAGGTAAAAATTTGCTTACATATACGCTTTTCTTACTGTAAATAAAAATATAATTTTTGATTTCGAGAGTTGACAACAATTAAAAAAAAAAAATTGTCATCTGACCAGAAAAATGAAAAATTCTTGTCAACAGTCCTTGTGTCCAAAAAAACGACAACGAAAATTTCATTTTGTGAAAAAATTGCAACGTAAATTTTTTTTGAAATGTAAAAATTCATTTTCCTCTTTGTTTAATTTGAGTGAAAATGTTCATAGATAGAAGCATCTTACCAAAGAAAAATTAAAAAAATTAATTATAATTATTATTGTCAATTTTTTGTTCTTGTTTTAGTGAAAAAGAAAACAAAGATTTTGGTTGTGAGAAAATTTGAATGATTTTGTCATTTTAAATAAATTTCACAATTTCCATGTTTTTTTTTTGTATATAGATAAATGATTAATTTATATCTTATTTAATGTGAATTTATTATTATTATTATTTACGTCTTCACCAAAATCTTTATATACTTTGTATATTATGAGTCAGAGTTGTTATTAGCCTTTGTTTTCTTTTTGATATTATACAGAGTGACCACAAATGGTCAAATAGAAAATAATATTTGGATAATTTGACTAAAAAAAATTTGCAAATTGTGAATTTTCGGTTAATAATTTACTTAGATCAGATTTTATGGGCTGAAATTATGACCAGACAAAATTTCAGAATGGCAGTTACACTAATTTTAATAGTAACTCATAATTAATTTTTTTAGTAGAATTCTGTCAATGCTTTTATATTGAATTTTCATGTCAAATTATTTACATACTTTACAATTCAAATTAGTCTTTTCTCCAATAAAATTTATCCTTTTCGAAATCAAATTAAATCTTTTTCAAATATAATCGTCTAAATTTTGGGAAAAGATCAATTTAATGAATCTGAATTTTGAGAAAAGATCAATTTAATTGTAAAACGACCAATTTGACCGAAAAGTGTTGACCGAAAAGTGCTATGAAAGAAATAGCTATTAAAAAGCATACTTTAGACTTTAGATACATACTAAGCATAATGCTTAAAAAGCATTTGAATTTATCATTTTAGAAGCTTGAAGGTGTCCAGAATATATGATTCACATTAATCCTCCTTAAACAACACTTATAATGTGGAACAATAAGAAGACCTCTATACTTGTATTTCAGCTTAGCTGTCAAAAAACTTACTCCATTGATAAAAGACATAATCAATTGTCAAAAAATAATCATTTGTCAAAATTAGGAACTAATAATTGTCGAAAATACAAAAAATTCGAATTATATGCCCTCTCTAAAGCACATTCTGTCCATTTGCCACTTATCTTTAAATTGGCCATTAAACTTTATTTGACTCATTAGAAGAGATAAACGTTTTTTTATTAATACCTCTTGGATATAAAATGATAAACAAAGCAAAATTTGGATAATCGAAAGACAAAAAAAAAAGTGAAAATATAATTCATCATAATCAAAAATGATCAACTCTTGACATTTAACAACTTCCCCAAAAAATATTTTGCACAATTAAGTATATAGTACTTAAAATTACTAATAAAATTTAAAACCAATTAATTTTTTGAAGCCTTCAATTTTTATAATTAAATATCATAAATATAGTATAAAATTTAATTAAATTAATTTAAGAATTAAAAAGTCTCAAATTAAAATTTAGATGAAAATTAAATTATTTTAAAACTTATTGCATTTCATTGAGTGATAAATTGAATTTTTACAAAGCACATCTACAAAAATAAAGTCGTCCGAAATTTCAGAAGTTATATATAAAATATTTCAGTTCTTCTATACTAAAATAATTTAAGTATATATAAGATTTTTATTATTATTTTTATATTTGAAAACTTTTGTCATCCTATTTATATCCCAGAAAAGAAATAATAAATAAATAGAAATCTTAATTTCTTAGATATTTTAGATAACAAAAAAAAAATCACTCAATTTGAAGGCAAGGGGTTTGCTTAAATAATGCTTGTATTATGGCAATTTTTCCAGGATTATTTATAGTTTATTAGAAATAAAAGGATTTATGATGGGGAGATGCCAAATTAATTTTTTTTACATAAAATTCATTTAATTATACAAAATAAAGATTAATTTGCAGTACTAGTTTGTCAATTATTCTGAATAATTTTCAACCATAAAATATTCATACTTCCAATTGCCAAAATTTAAAAGGCATATTACTAAGTATGTAATCTCACAAATTCCATTTTATTAAATATAATGTTATAATGTTGGCTGCATTTCAATTTTACAACTTCAATTAAATTATGTTACTATACTAATGGAGTGCTAAATACTTATAGTATATTTTTTAGAAATTCTTTTACACTTTTGTCACTTAAATTCAAATAATTCTATCTATAGCAGAGAGAGGGTAGTACTGCTTTAACTCGTATGAATGATTTTGCACTTAGTAATTGAAGATCTGTGATTGTTCGAGTTTAAGATGTTAGAAAGTATATTTCTAATGTGCTATAATGTGGCCAATACTTTGTAGCCCCCATAAAAATTTACACCAAAATTGTAATAAAATATTTATATAAATTTGTAATTTAATACTCTTATTAGGATTTTTATAATCAATCTTTGATATTTGTGGATCGATGAGGCTGACAACCCCTACCCTACTCCTACTAGCCAATCTGTTAAATGGTCAAATCTGTTGATTTTTTCTACATAATGTAGTAATAGTAAATTGACAGATGTTAATACTAAATGATATTTACAATTACCTACCATACTTCGTTTATGTAGTTTAAATTTTGAACTGATCGAGACTAATAGTGCACCTACAGTTGCGAACATGAAAATAGCAGTAGTAGTGAAAAAAATGGTTAAATAAAATTCAAATTTGCTTTGAGCTGAAAAAAAATTATTCTTCATTGAAATATTTTTTATTAAGTAATTTAAAAATTGTATCCGTAAATTAATTATTTCAATTCTAACTTTATAATGGCACAAAATTATAACAAATATTAGTATTTTAATAATGCTACATCTACTGCTATTTTAGTGTTCACAGCTGTATAAGATTAAACTGCAGAATGTTATATAAATAGACATAAATTTTACATTTATTAGTTGAAATCAACATTACAATTGAAATGAAACGACAGACAATTTCATTAAACACAATTTCTTCTCATTACAAAACTTTTCTGTCATCTTATTTTCGAAATTTATTCTTGTAAAATTTTAGCTGCGTTGTCTTTCAAATATAGAAAAACAGAAAATTTTGAGAAGGTAAAATTAGAATTTTTTTTTTCTATTTTTTGAAAAAAAAATTTATCATCTATTTTTTCTTTTTTGGATTTCACATTCTTTATGGTTACATGATCGTCATGTCTACAATGTTCTATTTAATTTCAAATATAAAAATATAAAGAAATTAAAACTAAAAAAAAAAAAAATTAATTTTAAAAAGGTGATGTTTTAGAACGAAATAAAGAAATTAATATAGTTAAAGAATTTATTGTAGAAATTTGTTTAAGTGCCAAAATTTACGGAAATTTATGTGTAAATTTAAAATAAAATTTTATTTTTATTTGTTTAAGCAATTTTTTAATTTAAAATTAGATAGAAAAATATAGCGTCTTACACACAAAAAAAATGTGTATATTCGTAAATGTAAAACCAATTTACAGTGCAAATTAGAGTTGAATAATTTTTATTTACATTAATGCTCTAAAAAAAATTGATTTTGCAAAAAAAGGAGGAATAATTATATAACTAAAAAAAAGTTACTTAATTTCCTTATTTGTTTATGCTAATTTTGGTATATACCAACAATTATAGTGCAAGAATTCACATTGGTATGACAGATCTATATATTATGGACTATATGGCAAGTTTTGTGATTGGTCTCTGTCCGCATACCAGAAGAAAATTCTTGTTAATTTTTGTAATTCTGGTAGTAATTATATCAAATTTTAGATAATCTAATATACCGAAGCATAAATACCACTACCTTGAAGAATTTCTGATACCATCTATGGAAGCTCCCTTTGCATTTCATATATAAGTTACTTTAAATTTAAATCATTGTCCCCTCAGCTACGTAAAACAATATTTTCCCAATTAATTTATTTAAGATAAAAAAAAAATTATAAATCCTAAGAAGTGATTTTCTATTATTTACCCTCAATGGTTCGCTACTGTTATATCTAAAAATTATTTTATTATACTAATATACTATAATCTCGATAATAAAATTATAAAAAAAGTTAAAAAATTTCAAGGTTTTCATACTATCACGAATTGTAATTATTTGTAATTTAATAAAAAAAAATGTTTATATTTTTCCTATAATTATTTATGTATTTATGAATTTTAATAATTTTTATGTTTGATTATTTTTTTAGAGTCCATTTTTTTTTCAATGTCAATTATGTACATATTTTTATCAATTTAATATATATACTTATATATCAAAAATAAGCATTTTTGAATAATTTTACACATTAATAAATAAATTAATTATTTTATGATTTTAAAAAATCAGATTATGATTTTTCAATCATTTGTTGATTAATTATTATTAATTTGCGATTTGGTTTTTTATTTTGTTAGTTTAAATTAAACTTTTAAGCTTTGTTTATATGTTTAAACTCCTCGTAAAATGCTAGAAAAATAAACCGATTTGTGTTTTATCAATATTTTCTAATAATTTTAATACATAATTTGCGCCCCTTATAAAATTATTAAAAAAATAATATTGAAATTTATCAGGCGCCAAGATTTTTTTTTTTTTCAAATATATATTTGATAAAAATTATTATCATAATTTCCTTATAATTTTATTATACAATTTTAAAACTCAAGACAAAATTAATTTATAAAAATTGATGATTAGCAAAAATTGATTTACTTTAATTGCGTATTGATTGGATTTTGAGCTTTTTTTTCAAAGTAGTCATTTTTTCTTTGGCTGTTAGTAAAGAATGTAAATTTTTTAAAAACTCGTTATAGGAGGGGATATAGTTATCATGATTATACCTATAAATTACAATCACAAATTGAGCTTTAAATCGTAAAAATACTATAAAATATAAGTTGATATAAGAAAAATTGGCATGACAAGTTTAAAAGCTTTTTGGAATATATAGTTACTCTATAATTTAAATAAAAATTATTATAAAATTTAAATTTATTGTTAAGATCACTTGATTAAATATCGATTTGTATTATATAATAATATGTACTGGGTGTTTTATTTATGGTCATATTAAATTTGATTGAAATTATATAACAAGAATTATGAAATCACCGATATAAAATTTGTTTACAAAATGTCTTGACGATAAAATTCGCAAATAATTAGAATCGAAAGATTGAGCAATTTTAATGTAATTCATCTCGTTAGCTATAATTCTGCAATTTCAAAATCTAATCGAGAAGAAGAGTGGCATTTATGGAACTGTATTGACACTGAAATAATCCTATTTTGTCTATTCGGACACTGAGATGATCAAGTGGTTTCTTTTTCCTGTAGGACTTTCGATCCTGTTTGCAGAAAAATTACATTATTTTCTTTTCTCTTGGCTGAGAAATTCACTGTGTTAAGCTTACACCTCTATAGTCCTACCTCATTGAGGCACATTTTGTCGCAATTTATAAAGAAATTGAAAGTTTAATTGTAATTCTAATGATTTAAAATAATTCAGCTTTAATACATGAGACATCCAGTCTCACAATCGTTCAAACACGAAAAATACTAAAAAAATTGGAAATTAGGGTAATTTAACATATTGACATTTAATATTTTTTTGAAATTGTATGCTAACTTTTATATTTTTCTTAAAGATGACACAGAAAATTTAGTAGGTCAATTTTTTGATTTAATAATAAAATTAAAAATATTTTTCTGTCATATATTGTACCCTTTCTTTTATTATACCATTTCAGGTATATTTTTTTGTCTCATAAAATTTAAAGTTCTAATTCTAACCAATTTCATATTTCAACAAAATCAAATTCCAAAAATCTAGACAGACATAAATTCGAAGTAAAATATTTTGAATTGACCATTTGTGTAGCAACAAATTACCCTAAAGTTGACCCTAAATATATATTATTGCGCACATGTTTTAAATATTAATAATAAATTGTGTTATGCCATAAAAAAAAATGTTTGATTGCCAATTATGGAAATTATTAATTTAGTTACACCGAATTTTGCTCGTCCATTCTATATACAACTTCTTCCTCCTTCCTCTACCTACACCTACAGACTACTAGATGGTCTAATTTACCCAAACCAAATAGATTCTGAAAATAGCCCCGTCCGCAGACACCAAATTCATCTATATTAGAGAATGTTTTACACTAAAAAAATGTCAGAAATGATTAGAATTTGAAAAGCACAAAACTACTTGAATGCTCTAACGATACACACCATGATTATAAGCTATCATTTTCATTTTATTATTCATAACAATTTACAGGGTTGGTCTTGGTACTATACAAAAAATTAGCATAAATATTTTTCCAATTAAATTTAGTACACAATTTGAAATTATAATTAAATTATTATGTATTTGTAAATTTATTATTTTAATTTTAAATCATATTTTTCTTCTATCTTTGCAATTATTTATACAATATTTACATTTATATTATTTAACCTTTTAACGTACAGATGAGTTAAAATTAAGGACTCTGATGGCTGGCGAAGTTTCAAAATAGTTTACTCATAACCTTATATTTTTCATAAGTATTTTGAAGCAATGCTGGACAGAAGCTCTTAATGATTAAGTAAAAAGTAACATTAGCAACCACAATTTTGTGTTTCACCAGAGCAAGCAAAGGGTTAAAAAAAATTATAGATTATTTATTTGATTTTGTAATTTTCGTCAATTTAATTTTTTATGTATTCCTTCTGTTTGTCTGTTTTTGTGTGACTGTTCATTTGCAGAAATGTTTGATATTTGCAAAATATAATATAGCAAATTTTTGTTTGAGTTGATTTTTTTTCATATCACATTAAAAATGAAATTTGAAGACGTTTTGTGTTTTTCAATAATATGATAAAATTTGATTTACTTATGTAATTTTATCTACAAAAGATTTTAAATGGGTGTTAAATATTTTGTAATCACATAATTCAATAATTAAGTTGTGAAAATATTTAATATAAGAACAATTATCAGGAATTTTTGATTTTGTTCGAAATAAACATGATAAAAATTTATAAGTCTTTCTAAGTTAATTATATTTAAATTAAAGTTTTTGATTAGTTTTATAGAATCTTTACAAATTTTATACAAATTGTAATTTGTTTTATACTCTGGCGCCTATAAACTTAA
This sequence comes from Empis stercorea, assembly GCA_949752835.1. Taxonomy (NCBI): domain Eukaryota; kingdom Metazoa; phylum Arthropoda; class Insecta; order Diptera; family Empididae; genus Empis; species Empis stercorea. The sequence goes on from OX457087.1 coordinate 10,387,713, forward strand.
TTTCTGGCATTTAACAAATCCATAAGAAATTTTTTTACATTCAAAATTCTAGTCAGCAACAAAAAAAAATAAACTTTAATGACTCCCGTAAAACTTTTTTGTGAAAATAATTCTAAAAATAAATTCTCCATTGCCTAAAAGTAAACTTAAAAAAAATTGTTTTTTTTTTACCATAAACAAACTTCAATTTTTCTTATCCTTTTTTTCCTCGATTGTCAATAACATAAATATTTATTTTATTGTTGAAATGTTTTCTTTTTTTTTTTTATTCCATCTATAAATTCAATCGAAAAATATCCTAAATTTAGTACAAAAAAAAATCAGAAAAGTTTTGTTTTGACTATGAGACTAAATAAAATCGATTTATGTTATGTTGTGTTGTTGTGTAGTTCTCGAAATTCACATATTCAACAAAACACAACAGTGAACAAATGTATTTTTTTTTTTACAATTTTCCTTTTTATTTTCCTGTTCAATTCATTTTTATTTCTACCATTTAAATATAGGGAAGCCATAACGATAACAAATCCTTACAAAAAAAAAATTCCAATAAAAAAAAAATCAATCTTTAAGGATCAAAAAGTACTTTTAAAAAAGGATGTCATGTAGGAAAATTTTTAGCATAATAAGATTCAAAATCTGTGCATACATATATGGAAATAAAATTGAAGAAAATTATTCTCTAAATGTGATTGAAGTAAATAAAGAATCGATTTAATGTTGAATCAATCGGAATTTTTTTTTTTTTACTTTAAGTGTGATTTTAACTTGAAAAAGTTTTTAGTTTTATTTAAGTTATTTGAAAAAAAGGATTTCAATTACTTTTTTTATTGGCTAGGGAAAATAATATTTGTCAGTCAGAAAAGTTTATAATATGTACATACTAGGAATTTGCTTATATCATACGAGGAGTAATGCGGCAGTTTTTTTAATCCAAGGAGTAACAATTGAAACCAGGGGGTTTACCAATCCATATTTCGAAAGAAAATCAATTATTTACGTATCTTATCGATGATTTCCAAATGACATTAATCAAATCCTACTTTTACTCAATGATTCTAATTACAGTTTCATTTGTTTTTTATTGTAAAATTAATTGAAATTGAATCAGTGGTTAATCAAAACGTTTTTCCCAACGAAATCTTATCAATTCTATGACATATTTAATTACAATTCATCTATGGTATATTTTGGATAATAAATCGAAAACAAAATTCAATTCTATAAACAACAATTTTTTATATTTAAATTTTACTAAAAATTTAATGTGCAAAATTAAATTAATTTCCATGGAATAATAAAAAGTTATAAAAATCGTCAGCAATTATAAAAATTTCTACATAATTTTTGAATAAAAAATATAAAATAAAAATGATAAATTTCTCCTCTTCAACGCTACAAAAAAAAATTATTTTATCTATAAATAGAATTTTTTATTAATTTATTTAAAAAAAAAAAAAACAAAAATTTATATTTTATTTCACCTTCCGTTTCTTAACATAATTTTTTTTTTTTACATATGTTTTCAATGAAAAATATTTTTCAACATTTTTTTTATTTAAACTAAACATTTTTTTCGATTTATTTATGATTCAATTTTAAATGAAAAGATAGAATATAATATCCAACGGTTATATGAACAAACAAATAAAAAAAAATTTGCCTTGATATCCTTTAGGTATCCTTTCCAAGTGTCTGTCTCTAAGTAGATTTTATAGTTGCTATAATGAAGACAAAAAGTTTAAGTGCCTTTAAAAAAACATACTGGAAAAAACTATTATTAATATTTTTTTTTGTAAAGAAAAACAACGAGTGTTAGTTTTTATACAAAAGTGTTAGTAGAGAAGTATGTAAAGGGAAGGAGAACTAAGAATAATACTGATAAAATTGTATAGAAAATGGTTAGAAAAGCAGAAATAAAGTAATATTTTTCGTTGATTTTTCAGAAATCAAAATAGTCCTTGTGGTAATAGGTGATTCCGTCTGCTCAAAATTATGACTAAGCAAGGGGTTATCTAAATTTACGAAAATTCAATTTTGTGGAGGTTGAAACAGATTTCAGTCGAATTTGGTAGAATCTGACAAGGAGGCTGTCACACTCATACAAGACGGAGCATTATAGTTAAATTTATAGGCATAGGGTTTTAATTAAACGTTCATGTGTTTGTTGGTAATAAAATGAATTTTTTGGCTTAAGTACGTTGGGGTGTGTGATAGATTCATTTTACTCCTTTTAAACCAGCCAATGTAATAAAGGAAAATACTTTGTTTGTTGTTTGTTTAAGCTTACATTGTGTCATTTCGATAATATTCTCTGTCGTGTCTAATTACCAAACTCTTACAAAGTTCTAAAACTGTTCGACTTTTACACAATTCTAATTATTTGACTCAAATTTCTGTGTTTAATGCTATTAGTAAATTATATGCGATAGTTGTGTATTAAAAGTACTTTTGACAAACTCCTAAATTTATATTATTCACAAATTTTTTACATTATCTTATTTATTTATACATATATTTTGTAAATTCAGTTTTTTTTTTACTAAAATCCACATCTACCTATATAGAAACAAAACAAAAACAGCTTTTTTATATTAATAAACATAATATAAACACCACCACCCGACGACAAATATTTAAATTATCGTCAGTCGGTGGTGTCAGCAGCCCAACAGTAGCGTTTAGAATTTGGTTTATAGAACTTTGGGGGAAGAGAAATATTAATAAAAATAAAAAACAAAATAAAGCTTGCCAAATGGACTTTTAAAAATGTTCTTTTTGTGACCCAATTTTTTTTTTTTTAAAGTAGAATTTTGTTTTTTGTTTCTTTTTCGTGCATTTCCGTACTTTGTGTTGTTAGTTTTTGATTTCAGTGTATATTAAAAAAATTATTATTATTTTTTATATAATATTTTTACTTTTTGTTACAATTTTAATTTTTAGAATTAGGCAGAAAAAAATATGTAGAAATAAATTGTATTTCAGTATAAATGAAGAAATGAAATTTCTTCACATTAATTTTATAGTAAAAACTAGTAAAATTGGAATAGTTACTAGAAAATTAGTAGTATTAATTTAATTTCAATGAAAATTTGTATAAATTTTGAATATTTAAATTGATTTTCAAGGAGGAAAGTGTATCATTATTTTACTTTACTCTATGGTTGACATGTTTTTAATTTCTCAAAATCAACCTTAAAGTTATTCAAATATTTATTTAAATAATCAAAAATTAATATTTTGGAAAAAATTTAATAATAAAAAAAAATTATTTAAATATCATTAAAATTCAGAAATTAAATTTATCCTTCAGAATTTTTCTCTTCATGAAAAATATAAATATACAAAAAAAATCCTTGGATAATAAAATAATAAGAATTTAAATCCTTTTTTATTAATCTTCATTAAAATTTACTACTATATACATGTAAAAAAATATATCCTTGACATTTTTTCCCTTAATTTTAAAACTTTTTGGATACATTATAAAAAAAACTTTTTCTGAAATATTGACTCGTTTTGCTTTTATAACAGATGTAAAGCTTTAAAATGGTTTTTTCTTCTTTTTTCTTTGTCCTTTCCCGTTTATCCTAATAATAATCCGTTGATAGAAAAAAAAACAACAATATTATTTACATATAAATATGAGGAAGGACACGAAGAAGGACAAAAAACGATCTTTCTTTCATTTGTTTTTTTTTAACCAATTTTTCATAATGTTTTTTTCATGTTTATTATCTATCATCCGGCACAAAACATAAAAGTCCTTAGAGCGCAACAACTTTTTTAAACTATACTATGTACTTTTCGTCCCCCTCAGTTATATAGAATTACTCGACGGGGTGGTGCAAAAAAGGACATTTAATAAAAAAAAGTTTTATAGCACAATGAAAAATTACTTTTTTTTTTAAATTAAAAGCTTCAGAAAAGCTTTTTACTTTCTCTCTCTCTCTCTTCATATATTTTCTACAATATTTTTTTTTTAATCATGAGAGAATCATAGAATATCCTTGAGGCATAAATGAATGCAATAATAATATTAATTTATTTACTAAGTATGGAAAAATCCTTGGATTGAAAATGTGTATTAACAAAAATTCATTGGAAGAAAATCAAGGTTAAATTACATACACATATTAAACGTATTGTTTACTAATACAATGATAAAAATAATATTTATGTATTTTTATTTGTTGAATTAAGTGTTAATGACAAAACTTCTTTCAATTGAAAAATGTGCTTTTTATCATATTTAGTATATTTGATTTTTTTATGTACTTATTAAAAAAATATACTTTTAAATATTTGACGTCATTAATCAAGAAATTTTATATAGGAGTAATTTTATTTTTAGAATTTTTTTATTTGTATTTAAATTTTTGTCGTGTTGTATTTAAAAAAAATATAAATAGTATCTTATTATTATTTTTATTATATTTACGACCATTTTAGAGAGTAAACTATAGAAATATCATTACTACGAATATTTATGTGATAATAAATAATCTTATAATAATGATTTTTCACACATGAATTTTCTTTGTATAATTTTTTTCAAAATCATTAGATAATAATAATTTGTTTTATTTTTCGTCATTATGATATGACAATGTTAATTTCATTGTTTGTTATGGTTTCTGATAGAAATTTAGTAGGAGGTTTGTTGGTCATTTGTGAGATTTTACACTAAAGTTACATTTAATTTCATTTTAATTTAGTCAAATTTCAACTTTTTTTCCCATAATTTGCGGCAAAATACAATATAATTTTAGACTTTGTCGATATTACCTTGTAATTATTTCAATTTTCAATTAAATTTATTCATTTTAACTTTTCAACAACATAAAAGGAGTGTATTGTCATTTTCATTCAAATTGTCATTTTTTGATTGAAATTGGATATATGTTTGATTATTATATAACATGTTTGATTGTAATTTACAATGTTTGATTTGAGTTTTCCTTGTGTTGAATTGTAATTTCCCCTGTTTGATTGTAATTTTCCATGTTTGATTCCAATTTTACATGTTTGATTCCAATTTTACATGTTTGATAGCAATTTTACATGTTTGATTTGATTATGTTTTATTGCAATTACTCATGTTTGATTGGAATTTAAGTTGGAAATACATTAGGTAAACTGTGAAAAGGACTTATATTGCTCCTTTGCCTTGGCCAAAGTTTTTATTTCGGAAATATTCAAATTATAATTATATTTAAATAAATTTAGATTATTTAATTATTGTTAAAAATTTATTATTGTGATTTTGATCATCCATTAGTAGAAGCTTACATTAAATTATTATTAATATATCAAATTAACATATCAAAACAAAAATATTTTATTGGTCATTTATACTTCCTGTTCCCTATGACATGATGAAATCAAGTAATGCTTCCATTATTATTAATTTTTATTACGTATGCTACTGAAAGTTAATGTAAAAATATGCTACTGACTGAGGAGAGCATAAGAGAAATGAGAATTTTCTGTACTTATAAATATAATACAACTACAACAACAAAAATTGTATTTATTATGTTGCGCAATGTTACAATTTCTCTGTTGTATATTATTATTATTATTATGGTATATTTTCTTATTTCGTATTTAAAAAAAATAAAATGACACTAATATAGTTTATATTTTAGGGGGATTTGTATCCATAGTGACGAAATATTTTGCATGTTTTGTTGTTTCTCTTTTTTTAAAAAAAAAAAAAATATTATTAAATTAAATAAAGTTAAATTAATTTTTTTTGTCTAACCATATTTTTGTTTTGTGGGAAATGACATTTTCTTGTGTGGTGATTTTTTTATATTAATTGATCTCTGCAATAATTCAAAAAAAAAAAAAAAATAAAAGAAAAATTTTTGTCGCAATTAAATACGAGTAAGTTTTCATTCCTAATTAAATAATTTTTTTTTAAATGAGAAAATATTAAATTTTCTTGGAAAAATGTAAATATATAAGAAATATAATCAATGTAATTGGATATTTTAAAAATTAATTTATAGCCAGTAAAATATATGCTACATATGTATATGTCATATAGAATTTCCTTTTAAGTGATTGATAATAAAGAAAACTGCCTTATTTTCTATTTGTTTTGAAAAAGTTTTCCTCTTTCATATTATGTAGTGCCAAAAAGTTTGGATTAATTTTCCGAAAAAAGAAAGAAAGTTAAATTTAAATATTTATTTTCCTTAAGGGCATACAGAAAAAAAAATACAGAAAATTATTTCCATTTTCCGTTGAGAATTTCCTTATGTTAAGAGTGGGGAAAAAATTTAATTATAAATATTATATTTATTGTATAAATATATATTTTCCTAGTTCAAAGTTAATTTTTTTATTTTCCGGTATCATGTTGACTTTTTTTTTCTTCTGTTATGTCACATAAATGTGTAACCATGTTTAAACAGAATAAAAAGAATAAGGATATGTAGGAGGTAAATATCCTTTTTAAGTAAATTAAATATATTACAATTTTATTCGTATTTTTATTGGGCTTTTTTTTAAAAGCAAGTAACCCACTGATATTTGTTTTTTTAGAATATTTTGATGAAAATTCATTGTGAAAGTTGAATCAACAACGTCATTTTTATAAGTTATTATGTATACATGTTGATTATATATATACAATATGTATATATTGTATTCCTAATAGCTTTTAACTAAGTAATCATAATTTTATATTAGCAAAAACTGATAGTTTCTTTAAATTTTCGTCACAATTCTTCTCTATTGTAAGACTTGCAATCTTTACCCTGGAGTTACAATGTCGCTCTCAATTCGCTTTCATTTCGCCCTCTATTCGCTGTCTTACGCAGTCTACAAACATAGTAGTCACAATGAGAATTTTTTTTTGTTCTTAAATATCAGTTCATTGTTTATGTTTATTGTTTTTACAATAAACATTGTAATTTTTTTTTTATAACTAATAATAAACAAATAATTAATGATGGCCCACAAAATTTAAAAAAAAATTTACACACAATTCCAATATTTTGACACATCAACGCGTAGTTTCAGCGAAAAAGTTAAAAGTTGACCAACTTTTTTCATAGTTGCGAAATGCGAGCGAAAAGGATGCGTTCATTGTAAACACCTTCATACAATTTCATACATTTCAACTTTATTTTGACACTGGCTGCGTATTGAGCCCGAAATGAGAGCGAACATTGTAACTCTAGGGTTAGACTATGATCATTTATGCCAGTAATTATGGTGACGTGCAATTCTTTATCTGACGAAGACACAATCGAGAATTAATTCAATTTTACTTTCATTTCATATAACGAAGAACTGTCAAATTAGAATCAGATTTTGTAATGTCACTTTGATCGTCAATGTTGGGAAATGACCGAATTTAGTAGCCTGATTAGATATATTAAGGAAAAACGATTCAGTATCGTACAAATATACTGAGGGATATTGTCCGACTCTTCATAGTCAAAACTCCTAAAGGAAAATTACATTTAATTGCAAATTTTTGATATTCGTAATATTAAAGATTTAATAAAATAATTGTTATTTTTATTCAAATATTTTCAAAATTAAATTAACAACAAAAATTAAAGTTGAGTTTCTAAAAACTCTACAATCGTAAATTCTAATGTTATACAAAATTTTCTTAAGTAATTTTTAATATTTTACTACAAGCAATTTGAATATTATTATTAGATTTTATTTTTATAGTTAATAAGTTTAAAAGAAAAACAATAATAATAATAATAAATATATTAATATTGATATAACCGCGACCTACATTTTCTTATTATTTAGTGTAGAGTTTTTCTTTTTAGTTGTTGTTGTCATGGGCACCCATAGAAGCAAAAAAAACGAAATTCGATGCCATTTGACTATTTCTTTTTTTAAATGACAATTTAACCATTAAAAAAAATTACATTACATACATTTTCCAATTTTCCCATAAATAAACTACTTCGAATTTTCACAACAACAAAAAATCTACTTATGCAATTTTTTTTCCCTATTTTAAAAATCTTTTTTTCACCAATAAAGAAACAAAATTCCTTTACCCAAATTCAATTCTTATAATCACTCACTCCCCCCTCTAGAAGCATTTTCATTAAACGACCTTGAAATCTAGGGAAAAATTGTTTCTCTGTTGTGTGTTTATAATGTGAAATGTGATTATGTTTATATTTAATATAAATATTTCTTTTTTTCCCTGTTACCATGGAAAATGATTTTATTGTTGTTAGTAACGAGTTTTCTTTTTTTAAGGGAAATTTGTTGTTGTTGGTATTTTTGTTTTTGTTTTTTTGAATGGTTAATAAAATAAAATAAAGTTTAACATTAATTTTCTTGTTGATTGAAAATAGAGCAAAAAGAAAAACCTTTTTTATAACAATTTGATGGAAAATATTTGCATAGTTTTTTTCATGGTATACAAAAAGTTTATTATAAATAAATATTGGTAGAACGTAAATTATTAAATTTTCTTGATTTCATAATATTTATTTCATATAAAAAATTTTTCAATTAAAATTGGTATTTACTATTTTATTTAACCTTTTTGCTTAAACAATTTTTTGCTTAAAATTTGTCCATTCTCAAAATCAAATTCGGCCTTTTCGAAAATTCGTTAATTTTCAAAATCAAATTCGTCCTCCTCATCCAAATAAAGCTAATCATTTTCTAGAAATTTAATTTGCTATTTGGAAAGTGACTATTTCGAATTGTAAAATGACTAATTTCACCTGATTTTGCTATTTTAAATACAAACAAATGATTTTTTGTTTAAATTCTGTAATCGTTCTTTGTAATTAAAAAAAAAAATTGATAAATTGTTGACCTAAATTTTAAATATATTTCTTATAAATCAATTAAAACCATTTTTTTAATATGGATACATAATAATTTGTTAGAAAGAAATCGTTTTTGACATGTAAAAAAAAAATTATTTAAATATTTTTTAACTTGAATTAAAAATTATGCTGCTATAGTAACTATTTTAATTCCAGAAAACTATTTTATTTTATTTTTCGGAATTTTTACATAGTTTCAGAGATAAACAAACTACAAACCATAATTGCGTATTAAAAACGAATAAATTATCAATTTACTATAATAGTTTAATTTTAGTAACTCAAAAATTAGTGATAAACACGCACCCCAAACAAATATTTGTTAAGAATTAAAATATTGAAAATTTTTATAATTTCTCCATTTACTTTTAAATTTGCAACAAAATATCGTAAAATATCATTTATTTTTTTCAAAAAAATTTATGTAATTTCAATTTTATAATAATTTTAAATTTAATCTTTTTCATTTTCCAGAATGTCATCAGAGCGTCCACCTTCTCAAGATAGTATAGGAGGTCATGGTACAAAAACATCATCAACAACAATAATTAATACAACAAACGTTACAGCATCAACAACAGCAGCAACAACAAAAGCAAATATGGTACTATCAGCAATACCATTAGATTCTGGTCATGTTGTAATACAACAAACTGGTACATCATCACGTATAACAACACTTACAAATTCACCAACAACAACAACAGCAACACACCATCATCATCAACAACAACAACAATTACAACACCATATTCAACAACAAAATGGTAATAGTAGTAATGGTGTATTAAATGGTAATTTTGTACAACAAATTCATCGTAATAGTCCACCAAAAATAATAACAACAACAGGTGGTCATTCAATTGGTCATCATTCAATTACAAAAATAATTGGTACATCAAATTGTAGTAGTGGTGGTGGTGGTAGTGGTAGTGTACCATCAAAATATGTTATATTTCAACCAAATGGTCATTATACAACAAATGATGCATTTATTGGTCAAACAAATGGTGTTGGTAATATTGTTATTGTTGCTACTGAACCAATGGATATTAGTCATCCAGAACAACAACAATTACAACAACATCATCAACAAATTACATCAGCAACTGGTACAACAATTATAAATACAAATGGTAGTGGTATTGGTGCAACAGATGAAGAATTAACATCATTAACATGGTTAACAGATAAAAATTTAATTAAAGGTTTAGTAACATGTTCTAATAAAACAACAAATGGACAAACAATACAAGGACTTAATAATAATAATAATATAAATAATAATATTAATAGTCCAGGACGACAAATAAATTGTATTAATAGTAATAATGTTGGTAGTAGTAGTAGTGGTACTGAAACACCATTATCACCAACTAGTGATTTTATGGAAGATTCAAGTATATCTGATGAAAATTTATCATCAGCTAATTCTTCAAGTATAACAAATCAAGGTATTCGTGTAAGAAAAAATTTAACAAATGATTATACAACGTCAATACATTTAGACAAATCACAACAACAACAACATCACAATCAATATACAAATAATAATAAAAATATTAATAATAATAATACGATTAGTAAAAATCGTAATAATATCATATCACCAATAAATACAGTAAATTTTACAACAAATAATACATCATCAAATAATAATAATAATAATAATTTAATTCAACAATTACAAGAACATCAATCACATCATTTAAATGGTAATTTAGCAACAGCATTAGGTGCAACAACAACAGTACATGTTGGACCAAGTGGTACAACAACAGTTGTTGAATATAAATCAACAACAAATCAAAATTATTTACAAACATCAACAGCAAATCGACATAATATTCCTAATCAACAACAAGTTCCTCATTCAACAACAACTATAAATTCTTCCACATCATCAAATATATCATCATCAACAATATCACCAATAATAACTCAACAACAACAACAACAACAACATAATAAAACTTTAAATAATTCCTTTAATCCAATCATTATTACATCTTCAACAATTCCAAAATCAACACAAATTTTATCACCTAATTCAATGGTATCATCATCATCATCATCATCAACAACAGTGCCATTAGTTGTATCAACTGTAACAACTACACCAACACCAGCTATAACAACAGCAACTACAACAACTACAACAACACATCATCCACATAAAAAATATTTACGTGAACAAATGAATGGTTTTGATCATCAACAACAACAGCAGCAGCAACAAAATAGTAATAATAATAATAATAATGGTGCCACTACAAATGGTTTAAATATTAACCAATATTCACCAATGCCTTCATCAAATATTCTACCATATTTAGGGAATAATAGTACAACATCTTTAAAAATTAATAATAATCAATCAATGTAAGTTTTGAAATTTTTGGATTTAATTAAAGATAGGTTTTTTATTTAATATTTTTATTCACAGGCTTTCAATAACTGAATCACCACCACGTGATTATCATCAACAGCAACAACAACATCACAGTACACCAAATAAATATGCTGATTATGATAATGATTCGTTAAAAGATTATGAAATACCAAATGGTACATTATCATCATCATCATCATCATCAAATGGTCGAATATCATCAAGTGCACAAAAACAAAATAATAATAATAATAATAATACATCATCATCATCTGGTTCATTATCACCATCTAAACAAAAACATCCAACAAATATGCCATATGATCCATATATTCATACAAATTCAAAACCGCCATATAGTTTTAGGTAAGAGAAAAATTTTTTTTTTTACTTAAATTGAAAATTTTATAATTAATTAAATTTTTTTTCTAGCTCTTTAATATTTATGGCAATTGAAGATTCACCAGAAAAAGCTTTACCAGTTAAAGAAATTTATGCATGGATTGTACATCATTTTCCATATTTTAAAACAGCACCAACTGGTTGGAAAAATAGTGTTCGTCATAATTTATCATTAAATAAAAGTTTTTTAAAAGTTGAAAAAGCACCGGTAAAGAATTTTTTTTTTTTTAAATTTATTTAAATTAATAATTTTAATAATATAAAATTATTATTTTTTTTTTGTTTATTAAATAATAGAATATGGGTAAAGGTTCATTATGGCGTGTTGAACAATTACAACGTCCAAATTTAATACAAGCATTAGCAAGATCACCATTTCATCCATGTTCAGCAATTGATAAACATTTACAACAACATAAAAATAATTTAACAAATTCATCATCATCATCATTAATTAAATATAATGGTAGTAATGGTATAGATAGTCCACCAATGACACCAGTTAAATCTAATTTAGATGCACGATTATTTCCAAAATTATCAAAAATGATTAGAGAAATAACAACAAAAAGTGATTCATCAATTTATTGTAATAATAATAATAATAATGATACAATAAAATTATCAGATAATTTAGGATTAATTGATAATAATAATGATGGTATAACAAATTTTAATAATAATAATAGTAATATATTAAATAAAAATATTGATTATTATTCAACAAATAAAAATAATAATTGTATAACATCAAATATATCTCAAAATTATGAAAATGTTGAACGTTTAGCTAGAGATTGTGGTGCTGATAGTATTGATGATGTAAATGCAGCAACAGCAATGTTAGCACTTAAACACGGACCAAAAGTTTTTACAGATACTTTTAATAATGGGTAAAATATTAATAGGAAATTAATTATTATCCTTAATTTCATAATTATTTTTATATACAGATCACCAGTAATTACAAATTCACCAAGTGAAGATCATACATATTCAGCGGGTGGTGGTAGTTCTGGTAGTGGAAGTAGTAGTAGTGGTGGTGGTGGTGGTGGTAATAATATTATAATAGTTGGTAGTAGTGGTATATGTAGTAGTAATTCAAGTGTTACTGGTCAAATTGGTTCACATAATGGCAGTGATAATGTTAGTAATGGTGTATCATCGGATGCAGCATATGAAAGTAGTGAAGAAAGGTAAAAATAAACTTTTTTTTTTTAATTTTTCATTTGGGTGAGAAAATAACTAAAATTTACTCAATTCTTTTTATTTCAAAATTTACAGTCACAATATTACAGCTGAAGAATTAGAAGAACAACGTCGTGTTGAAGGTGTTGATGCATTATTATCATTATCATCAATGTTTGATATATCATCAACACCATCACCATCACCAATAAAACGTCCATCATCTACAATTATTGAAGAAGAACACATATCATCATATATGGAAAATATACCTCATTTAAATGGTAAAGGTATATTAGCTGCAAATAATAATAGTACAATTGATGAAGGTTATAATACACCAGCTAGTTATTATAGTCGTTTTATGTCAAATACAAATATATCAACGCCAGTTGGTGTTACATTATCAGGATCAATACCAAAAAAATTAAAACAAACACGTGGTATACGGGCAAAAATTAAACGTAAAACAGCATGGATTCGGTAATATCCACAACACCAAATAAAACAAATATTGACAAAATAAAATAAATAAAAAATCGATTCTCTCTCACTCGCAAAATCGACAAAAGTCAATAAGAAAACAAATAAAATTTGTCCTGATCAATGTTCAAAAAGAAATCTTAAAGCTAAAGACTCTAAGGTCACATTTTAACACAAAAAAAAGCCCAATTAAAAAAAAAAATGAAAATATTTTCTAATTTTAGCCCCGGACAATCGAATTAAAGTTACGTTTTTTCTTTCCTTGTTCTATTTCTTTTTTTTTTGGCACGTTGGAATGTTGTACGTGTTGTGATTTTTGTTGTGTGCTTGCGTTATGCACTTTTAATTTACAGTGCATAGCATATTTTTTTTTTATAGAAATATTGTTTTTGTTAGTTTTATAAAAATATATAAAAAAATTATATAATATTTTTACTTAGCTTAAAAAGAAAAATTCTAGTTGTTGTCTATACTTGTGTCTTTAATGAAAAAAAAACAAAACAAAAAAAAATGTTATTCTAGACTAGTAAAAGTCATTAAAAACTTAAGTTTTCTAATTATTATTATTAGTTTTTAAGGACATTATTATAAATATTTTTTTTTCAGGACTGTAAAAAACAAATTCGTAAGTCAAAATAAAAAATTATTTGTTTTTATTAAAAAAAAAAATAAAAAAACTGATTATAATTTTTTTAATCACAAATTAAAATTAAATTAATTTTTAAAATTAATTAGTTAATTAAATGAATTAGTTTTAAATTAATTTTTAACAAATTCTGAAATTTTAATTTTCTCAAAACTTTTTTCTTTGTGGATTTAAAAATTGATTTAAAATTACTTTAGAATTATAAAATTTAAATTAAAAAACTATTTTCGAAATTTAGTCATTTTTTTTTTCGAAAAATTTTTATTCGTTATTTTCGAAATTAAACACATAATTTCCCTGTGCAATTTTTTATTGAAATTTAAAAAAAAAAAAAAATCTTGTGCAATATTTTTTTTAAATTTCCCAAAAATTTGAATTCGATTTTACAAAATTAAAAAAAAATTAAAATTAATTTTTAATATTTGTTTGCAAAAAGATTCTCAAAAAATAGACTGAAAATTAAATATAGAAAAAAATAATTTATTTAAATTAAAAAAAATTATTTAACAAAAATATGAAAAAAAAAAATTTTTGTATACCAAAATGAAGAAAAAATTAATTGTAGAAAAATTTAATCTTTTTAAATCCACAATTAAAGTTTACCAAATTCTGTTTTCCCTTGATTTAAATAGAAGAGTCGTATTTCTATTTTTTAATGTCAATTTGTTTTAAAAACAAAAAGTTTGAAATTAAAATTCACCAACAAAAAAAAATCACCAACAAAAAATATTAAAATTTGCGTCCCAATTTTTTCATAGAAAATTTTATATTTAAATTAATTTTTTTTAACTTATATACACGAAAATATTACAAAATAGATAATTTTTTTGTTTGAATAGCATTTAAAAAATAAACACAAACTAAGGAAAATATTATATAGCAAATTTTTTTTAATACATATTTTAATTTAAATTTTAAAAAATGTAGAGAAAAAAAACTAAAAATTACTTAAAAAAAAAAAATTTCGATTAATTTCAGTAAGAAAATACGACTTAATTTTTTTTTATATAATTATTTTTTTGAATTATTGTTTTTCTTATTAATTAATTTAATTATTAAAATTTTATTTATCTGTTTTAGATATTTAAAAAAACAAAAATTAAAAACGTTTCCTTGTTATAAAATACTACATTAAAAATTAAAAAACAAAATATTCAAGTTTGATGTTAAGTTTTTTTATATATAAAAAAAATTAAAATTATGAAAAATTTATTGTAATATTAAAAAAAAAATATTGAATAATTTATAAATATTAAGTAATTTTTATTATAAATTGAAAAAATTAATATTAATAAAGTAAAAACAAGAAGAAATACACAAGAAAAAAAAAATGTTTTTAATTAATTATATTATTTTTAATTATAAGAGAAAAATTAATAGAAAATAATAATAATAAGGAAATAATGTATAAAAAAAAGTAAACTGAATTAACACATAATTAATAATTAAATTATAAATAAAAATATGTTTCTTTTTTTTTCTGTTACAAAAAATTATTTTTATCTTTAAATTTAGATTATTATTTTTTTAAATTAATTTAATTTTCATTTTATTATAAATTAAAACATTTTTTTTTATGGTAACCAAATATTAGACTTTGTCATATCAAACATTTTCTTTTAAACATTTTTTCTTACAACATTTTTTATCTCTAAAAGAAAGAATGAGTTGATAAACAATTAAAAATATTATTGTCTCATTTCATCTTTCTCTAGAGTTAGAAGAACTTGATTGGGAAAAACTCAACTCATCTTTCTCTTGAGTTAGAAAAGTAATTAGAGAAAAAAATGTTGATGAAAGTGGTAAAAAGTCAAATTTTAAAGAAAGAAACATTTAAAAAAAAAATTGGTTAAAAAAATTTGATTTCTTTTTGCTAAAATATTAAAATAAGGTTTTTTTTAAAAAAAAAAAACAATTTTAGTTTTTGTGTGTTAAATAATTTATAAAATATTTAAATTATTTTTAGAAATTAATTTTATATAGAAAATAAAATAAAAATGAATGCAATATTAG
Organism: Empis stercorea; assembly: GCA_949752835.1. Taxonomy (NCBI): domain Eukaryota; kingdom Metazoa; phylum Arthropoda; class Insecta; order Diptera; family Empididae; genus Empis; species Empis stercorea. The sequence goes on from OX457087.1 coordinate 10,403,674, forward strand.
CTGAAACTTAATTATATTTAAATTATACAAAAAGAAAATTTGAGTTTATAAAATTAACAAAAAAAAATAATCAGCAAAAGAAAACTCAAAAATTGAGCGAAAAATAAACTCAAAAATTGAGCACATTCAAATATTGAGCAAAAATGAAACAACTCAAAAATTGAGTAGAAATTAATGAAAATTGAGCGAAAAACTCAAATAATGAGTAAAAAACTGAAAATCTTTAATTTTTTTTTATTGATTTTATAAATTATACAAATCAAACTGAAAATAAGAAAAATAATTGCCTTACAATAAAAACAACAACAAACAAAAAATTAATTATAAAAAAAAATTTTTACATTATTTTTATTTTGGAAAAACAGAAGAGGAAAGAAAGAAAAAAAATATTAAGACTTAATCAAATTTATTTTTAAGAATAATTAATATTTTTTTTTTTTAGTAATTTAAAATTTTGTTATTATGTTTTTCTTTTTATGTTTTTCTGTTTCATTGATTTTCACATAAGTTTTAAGATTTCTTTTTTTTTATTTTTTAGTTTTGTTTTTTTTTAAATAATAAATAAATAAATTTTTTTAAATTAAAAATTTCTTCAATTAGAAAATTTATTTTAGTTACCAGTTTTTACTAATTATTATTATAATATTTTTTTTTGATTATTTTATTGTTATTCTTAATTATTAATTTTTGATTTATTTAAAATTTTAAAATTTAAACAAAAAATCATTAAAAATTTATAAAATTAAATTTAAAAAAATTGTTATAAAAAAAATAAATAATAGAAATATATTAAAGAAAAAAAAATAGCATAAATATGAAATAAATATAATAAAAATTGAATATTTAAAAAATAAAATAAAAATAAAAATGAAAAATTTAGTTAATGTGGGAATTTATATAATCTTAAATTTTGTGTTTGTTTTATTTTTTTTTACTTTTAATTTCTTTTTTTTTTTTATTAGTTGGTTTTAAAAAATAGTGACGAAAGCAGTTGATTTTCTTTTTTTGGGACATTAATTTATAATTTTCTAGTTTTTGGATTAGTAAATTTGGATCAATTGTAGTGGGTATCGTAATTTTATTATAGTAGAAAATTGATTCAACAAAAATATTAAATGTTCCCATGTGGGTTGAATAGTGCATAAGTGGACATTTGTACGTTCAACATTTTTTTTCCAACACATTTTCGCCCATTTCTTCAAAAGAAAGAAATATACTCTAAAAATGTTATTGTTTCTGGGATTTCGTTTGAGTCCGAAATTGATGGGTGAAAAATGTTCTATTTGTATTTATTTAATATGAACAATTAATTTGAAATTGTGTACAAAATGTCCATCATGGTGTTTTAGAACACAAATTGCTTTAAAATTTTATCTGCCTCCAGTATACAAAATTTCCCTCACCTGACAAATTTCAAAAAGCTTACTACTTTTCATACTGTCCACCGTTTTTAGTCAATTTTCTTTAAAGAACAATTACTACTATGAATAAATTGTTAGTAACAACTACAAACTTTTTTTAACAATTTTAATCTTTATCAAAAAAAAAAAAATCTGTGGTTTCAAAATCAAAGGTTTCATTGGAAGAATAATTATTTTATTAGTTTCAATGAAAAATTAATGTCTGTTAAATTAATTGGAAATCTTTGTGCAAAAAATAATTTGTAGAAAATTAGATTTTCGATTAAATTTTAATTTCGCAAAAAAGTAATTTTAATTAAATTATTACAGACCATCTTTTTCGGTAAATAAATTAAAATTTTTGCTTAATATAAATTTTTTTTTACTTATAATATAAGAAATTCTCAGCTTTTTCATAAATATTGTGTCTCTGTGCCTCCGATTATTCTATATATATAAAAATATATATATACAATTAATCTATTTTAAATTATTTTTCATATTTTAAAAATAATTATAAAATGAAATTCTATTGCATTAAAGGATAAACAATCATAAAAAAAAAAAATTATAATAAAAAAATTCTCTTAAAATTAATATAAAATACAAAATTGAAATTGTTGAAATGTTTTTATATCGTAAAAATGAAAAAATTATAAAATAAAATCAATGGTTAAAATATAAATTAAAATATGTTGAAGAGGAAAATTTTAGAAAAATGAAATAGAAAGAGTTTTCTCTCTGGAAAATTATATACACAAAGTTATAAAAATTTAATTTTAAAATTATATTAGTTTAATTTATTTGTTCGAATTTATTTGAATTTTTAAATTAACGACAAATTTCTACATTCTACGATAAGAATTATTATATATACCTCAACATTTTAATAAAAATCAAATTTAAAGGTTTCAAAATTTACTCTTTAATTGGTGAGAAAATTTAATTTAAAAATTTCAAATTATCTTTCTTATAAAATGTTGCTTACAAGTTACAACTTACATTGCTTGCAGCTAAATTTGTAAGAGAAAAAAAAACACTGAACGCTTTATCTAATTCTAATATAACAAAAATATCCTTTCATAATTTCAACCAGTAATAAAACTGGATAGAATTGAAGGATCTAAATTGAAATTCTGCTACAAAATTTTGAATTTGGGTTAATAAATTCGGATTGGGTTAGAAACTTTTTGAAAATTGAACGACATAAACGAAAAATCATTATTTATAATGTAATTAAATTCGAAACAATTAATTTCTTTATTTCACTCTATAAATCCTTGAATTATAATTTCGATTAAAATGAAATTATGTGTCTTCCATTCAGAAAAGAAAATAATTAAAAAAAATTCAAATTTATAATAATTTTCTATTAAAAATTTTCATTTACTTAATTTCCAGTTAAATAATTTAAATAAAATTTAATAAATTTCGAATTATTTTTATTCTCTACACACAACACAAACACCATTAATGCTTGTGATAAATATAAAAATTTTGTTATACAAACAAAAAAAGGATAAATCTAAAAAGAAAGGATCATAGAAAATATAAATAATTTTTCAGATCAAATTCGTATTTTTACAATTCAAATTATATCCTTTGCGAACATAAATATGTGAACCCATATTGGAAAAGGACTAATTTAATATGAGAAATCCCAACTAATTTAAATTGTAAAAATACCATATTTGATCTAAAAAAAAATTATATAACTAATTATACCCAAAAAAAATTAACGTAAAAGCAATATTTCAAAAAAAAAAAAGATATGATACAAATATGTACCTATAAATTATTATACAAATTAAAATATAAAAATATATTTATAAAAAATAATTAAAATATTAAAATAATGTAAATAATTTAAATTACACACCAAAATAAACAAAAGATAATAATCAAAATTTTTATTATTATAAATATAAAAAATTGTATTTAAAAATATAAAATTAAGAAAAATTTATAAATCTAAATGTGAAAAACTTTCAATTTATTTATCATTAAAAAATGTTAAAACATTTTTAAAATTTCGCTTTTAATTCGTTGTTAAAAATTTCAATAAAAAAATTATTGTTTTAAAAAATGGAAAAATTTTTCTACAAAATTTATATCAATTTCTTTTTTTTTTTGTAAATATAAATAAAAATTTTGTTCTTTTACCTTGTCATTTAATATGAAATGTTTTTAAATTTATTATAATAAATTTAAAAAAAAATTGTAATAATTATTAAATAATAATAATAATATTTAAACAAAAAAAATGAAGTGATCTTATACTTAGAAGGATATTTAAATATAAGGATAAAAACAGAAATATAAAAATTAATAAAAATTAAATTACATACTTAAATTTTCATTTATTTTTTGTTGAATCTTAATTTAATTTAAATATTTAACAATATTTACCATTACCGGACTATTCTAATCTATTAAATCATATTTCTAGGTTGCATTTTTTGATTAATTATTCCATCGATTAACACAATTTGCATATTTAACTTGAATTTGCCAATTAAAAAATACTTAAAACTTTTCAAATATATTTTTTCAAAACTAGACCGCAACCACCAAAATCCTTCATTTTGTCGATCGCCATCGAAACAAAGTGCGAGTTCAGAAAAACAAGAAACCCAAAAAATAAATTTATATGTATATAAAATTACCGTAAGAGGGCAGCAGTTCTTATAAATTTTTACTCACTGATCGCGCATTTGCGAATTTTGTTGGAGTAAAAAAATTTCTCGTTTTGTTTGACAGTTCTTATTTACCATTCATTCGGATAGGACGTAAAGAAAATTTTTGGTACCGTAAATAAATTAATTTGGTGTGTTTATTTATTATGCAAATTCATAAAATTTATTTAATCAATTATTAATATTTTCAATACTCTTGTTCTTATCTAATTTTCACTTATTTAAGTTCAGAATAATTTTTTTTTTTGGGTGATTGAATTGAATAATTATTATTTTTCTCGAATTAATAGTAAAATTAATTTCTTGTTTGTTATTAATAAAAATATAAAAAAATGTTGTGAAAATTTCGGTAATAAAAATGTGTCAGAATTTAACCAATAAAAAAAAGTGATCAGATTTAATTATTAAATTTATTTACACTTTTTTAATATAATTGTATTTCATAATGATATAAATAAATAATTAAAAAAGTGTTAAATTTAAGATATTTTTTTATTGATTAAAATTATTATAAAAAAAGTGATTTTTGTGAGTAAAAGTTTTGGCAGAGCAAAAATTAATAGAAATTCTTGAATTGAAATTAAAAATAAGAGGATTTTATTTATTTTTTTTTGCCTAAAATCACTAGTATAAGAAAAAGGATAATTCATTGATTCAAGTAAGTTTCAAAATACTAAAATACTATATAAAAATATTTCCAATTTGTTAAATATAGAAACGAAATTAATTATGAGTAATTAAGGATTTTTATGTTAAATTCTTAATATTTCTCAATTAAAGGATCAAATAAATCAAAATTGAGGACCAGTTATAATTTTTTTTTTAATTATTTAACGTCGATCGTTGTAATAATGAAAATTTAAATTTTGATAAAAATTATTCTTAAATCTATTTAGTTTCAAATTGATTTTCTAATTTATTTAGAAATTAATTACAAAATTATTTATTATTCATAACGTTAAGTCCTTAACATCATGTGTTAGTTTAACAGATCTTTTTATGTCCAGAAATCTTTTAATGGGATTGTCTGTAAATAGCGACCTACTAATTTTACATGGCTTTTGAATCTTAAGTTTGTTAGTAGTGGAGGAACTATTATAATTCAGATATAATCTAATGGATTTTACCAGTCAATCCTGTTATCAGCAATTACACTCTAGAGAGACCACTACTATTTCCCGTGTACTAAAACAATAGCCTGGCCACATTCTGGAGTTATCTCGTCAAAATTTATAAACTTAAATTAAAGTACATTTTATGTCATAACATTTTGAAATTAATTTTCATCTAATTATGCCAGAAAGTAACTCGTCCATAAATTTCTACTGTAATGCTAATTTAGAATTTTATCTTAGTTGAACATTATTTAAGAATTAGTTTCCAATTAAGTAAAATATAATTTTGCGGAAAATTTTGTAGAACAGATCGATAAACGTAGAAGAAACCATTAAACCAATTACCAACCTACAACCACAACTAAATTTTGAAAATATCCTTAGGTTAAGGGAAAAACTTTGAAATTTATTTAAGAATTATTTTCATTTCAAATTAATTTAATTCAAATGTTGTGCAGCATTGTATCTGAAAATATCTACTGATCTTCCAGCAACATTTTCATAAGAGAACACGACAATATTGAAAATCTCTCTCTTAGTAATTTGAAAAATGAAAATTATTTATCTTTTACTAACACCAACACAGAAAAATATTCAACAAGTTCCATTTTTCTCTCTCTAATCTACTGATACTACAATATGTAAATAAATAAATTTTATGATTTTTATGTGATGCACATTGCAATAAAGAAGCACCGATCAATGTCGATCGCTCTTTAAATATATATATAAAAAAAAATTCTTTTTGACAGCAAACATAAATTCACCTGTGTATAATTTTAACTTATATACTTTTGTCTCTGTTGCACTTATGATATAATTCATATTTTTGAACATAAAATTCATGTTTTATTTTTATTATGATCAACATAAAAATGTATCTGTAAAATATAAATTATGCTACGGTTTTTTTTTTATACTTCTTCAGGTGGGCAAATTTTCAATTTTAAATGAATTTTTTTAAAAAGAAAATTTATTATAACTTTAATTTTTTTGTGCAAATTTCCTTAGGTAAACTAATTAAAATTTTAAGAATTTGTTGAAAAATTAAAATTTGTTAATTTGTTTTTTTTTTTTTTTTGAAAAGTGTTCAATACATGCACATAATTTATGCTTGATTTTCCTTTTTATGAATCTGTAATGTAATAGGAAAAAAAAGAAGTTTAGGACCATATGTGTTCAACAAGCAAAAATAACCAAAACAAGATCTTTTTTATAAAGGTTTTTCTTGACTTATACAATGTTGCCAGGTTTCTTGCTGCATCAGTAAAAATCAGATCTATTTTTTTGTCGTGTTTGTTGGTGGAAAGAAATTTTATTTATTTGTTTTTCTTCGTCTGTTTTTACTTGTTCTCTCTTCTTTATAGTAATAAAATATTTAAGGTTGTTTTGGTATTTTTGTTAATTCAGAAAAGAAGGTATATTAGAATGCATAATTGAAGCATTAATTTCTTGTAGTTTGTAATTAATTGAAGCATTGAATATTTATATTTCTTCGTGTTAGACTGAAAAATTCCTTTTAATTTGTTGTTTTCACAATTTTTATTTAGTAGTAATTTTCAATTTTAATATTTAATTTGGGTAATTAAAGTTAAATCAATAAAAAAAAGTCAAACGATCACTGAATTATTGAAAATGTTTTTTATATGAATGAATTCTAAACAAACAATTTTATTGAAAATTTCGATTTTTGAAATATTAAATTTGATATAATTTCAAGTTTTACTTAATATTCGAATTTTAAAGCATAATTTTTCATATTTCAAATTTCGATCATTTAAATTTCAATTTTGAATTAAACAAAACGACATTAAAAATTTATATTAAAATTTAAAGGACTATTTAAGGGCACTGAAATTTCATCAAAAAATGTCTACCCTAATTTATTTAATTATTAAAATATGAAATCATAAATGAGTTCAATTTTGTAAAAAAAACCTTCTGCAAAGATCGAATTTCAATAAATTTTTTTATTAAAACCAAAGCCACAATTCAATTTAGAACACGAGTCGTAATTTTTCCACTTCTTTTACCTCCTTTTTATCCTTTTTCTTCTCATTTTAAGTACGAATTTTTAAACATTTTTGAGTTTTAGGGACTCATAAAACTTTTTAGATTGTCGTCGCGAATTCAAATAACTAAAAAAATAATGAATAAATAACTCAGGGAATAATGTTTCATTAACCACAAGAGTGGTGATGTCGACGGATCACCATTAAAAGCAAAAATATATAATAAGAAAAATATGTCACATCGAATTTAATTTTTAGCGGTTCTGACGTGCGTGCAAAATGCGATTTTGTCGAGACAACATAATTTTTTTTTGTGTTAAAAGAAAGAAGAGGGAATTTCATTAGAAGGATAATTGGTGATATTTATTTAAATTTGTGATTTTGTAATATAAAATTTATGAATAAAAATTATGTTGAAAATAAATTTGTGTGGCGTCAATGGTTTCCCCTTATATTCGGAATTTGTTACAATTTTTTTTGGTATATCTAAGCATTTCTTAACGAAATTTCTCTGATTGAAATCAAGCTAACGAAAGCTACATCAATCATACAAAAAATTATAATCCAATAAGTCATGATTTATGAACAATTTATTAAAATTTCTAAAAAATAAACTCCAATGACCTAAATTTTCTTCATCTTATAACAAAATTTACAAATCATAATGACAAAAATTTACAAATCATAAAGTAAATTAAAATTTTCATTTGTACCTCAATAAAATTCATTCAAAACAATTTTTTTTAATTTTTATGCTGGGGTGATTTGTCAGACTTGAACTCCACCTTCGCTTTCTTAAATAAAAATAAAAATAAAAATTTTGCCTACTAAATAAAATTACCCCGCAATTTTACCAAAAGCGGAAATTCCACTCAATCAACTATTTTAATGAGTCAAATCGTTTGTAACTATTTTTTTTACTATTTTTTTGAAGTCTACAAATGCTTTTTTGGTGAACAAAAACTCTTTACATGATTATGATTTTTTTTATGTATCAAAAAATTGAAAAACTCGAAAAAAAACAGTTTTGAAAACGCTAATTTTCTAATCACATGTGAAACCAATTTAAAAATAAATAAAATTAATTGCTTGTCAATTACTCAATAAATTTTGGGTTTGTCAAAAAAAAAAAAAATTGAACAAAAAAAAACTAAATTAATTGGATTGTAATTTTTGGCCACCCACGACCCCACTATATAGACCCAAAAATAATACAATGACTTTTTTTACTTCAATGAAATCTTATTCGGTTGTATTAGTGGAAAATTAAAATAAATGCAGAAAAAAAATTTTTGTTGGAAATTTTAAAAATTTTCGTTTCACTAATAAAAATGTTGAACGCAATAATTCTGGAAAATGGAATTCGTTGTGGGTGGTTGGGTAAAAAAAAAAGAATTAATGATTTGTTGAAACATAATTTAATTTACAATTTTTTTTTAGAAATATTGAAATATTTCAGGATTTTGAAAATTTGGTATATTTACCCAATTTAAATCATTTAACTTTACTACAAATTCTTACTCACATAATCGGCATTCATAACTCCTTTTTTGTCCTTTTTTGTGACATTCCTCCAATTTCTGGATAGATTAATAAGCATTCTAATGTCTGCTTCTACTCCGTCCTTCCATCGAAAGGACAACCAGCTTCACTACAATTTCTATTTATCTAAAATTCAAATGAATTTTATCATTAATTAAAAAATCAATTCTTAAAATATCAAATACATATTTATAGTTTGATGAAAAGCATAGCTAATTCCTTTGATTTGTGGAACAGCATATGTTATTATTCAATTATTTCCCCTTTTTTCCCATCTGGTTAACAAATAAGCGTGGCATTTACTCAAAAAAACTAAAACAAGAAATGCATTTTGAAAATTTATCAAAAATTAATTTTCCGGTTAAACAGATGTGCCCCAAATTTTCTGGTTATTTTCCTTAACATTATAAATTTGAAATTTCCGTGACAATAATTTTGACTGAGAGCTTTTAGAAAATTATTGAAAATTAAAATAATTTTTTTTTGATTAATTCAAAACTTGCACAAAATTATTTCCTTTTATTATTAAATTAAATTAAGACAATAATTTTTTTTAGTGGTTTAAATAATTTTGATTTATGTTTCTTGTTTGTTTAAATCATAAATTAAAATTCACAATCCATAAAATAAGTTTTTTAATGATGTTTTTCTTGTTGTTAGATTAGTAATAAGAAAAATTTAATGTTGGAAAATTTTCTTTAAATTTACCAAAAATTTGAAGAAATAAAATTGTTTCAATGAGAATTTTAATTTTTTTTGTGACACAATCTTAGGTTCAATTAGGGCTACATGTCGGTGTGAGCTTTGTATATACGTAATCTTTTAATTTTTTCTTCCAAATTCTGAGCAAAACTTATTCAATTTCTTAGGTAAACAGTGAATTTAATAAAATTTTATTGATTAAATTTGAATACAAAGCAAAAAGTTGCTCTATAATCCAGAATTAACCACAAAAATTACAAATTTTCCGTCTGTTATTATATATAATTACACTTCATTTTTAATAGTATATACATAAATTTTCTAGGTTGCTATTTTTAGTTAAGCCCTAATATAAATTTGATTAGACGCCAAGTCGAACACTGAATAGATTTTTTGTGTGGCATAAATTTATTACAAAATTTTCTACCTAAATAAAAAAAAAATTAAAAACAAAATCTTCAAAATTGTTTTTGCCAAAAAACTTCGTCATCTGCAGAAAATTTAACTGAAAAAAAATCAAAAAAATTACTCATTGAAAATTTGCAATTTTGTTCGGCCAAAAATGAGTGCTTACAAAATTTTTTTGTCATATTTCTTTTTAATTATATTTATTTTCTTAATTTTCTTCTTCAAAAAAATATATATTAAAATAAGAACAGCACCGGAAAAACATCGAATTTTTCTTATTGAATTTTTTTTTGTGCGGGTGATATATAAATTTGAAAAATTGTTGTAAAATTTTTAATTTTTTTCTACAAAAAATTTATGGATCATAAAATTTTTCTTTCTACCTCTTCGATTTTCTTTTATGCAATAATAATTGACCCAATATTTTTCTACATGATAATTTAAAGTTTATTGACATACGTTTTTATTACGTAAAAATATTTCAAAAAAATTATGCAAGAATTTTTCTCGAAAGACAATTTAAATCTTCACTAAAAAGTTGATAAATAATTTGAAATAAAATATTTCAATTTAAATGATTATTAATATATACTAAATTATCATTAAGAATCAATCGTCATATTCAATAGTTCACAATTTTAAAGATGGACTCATTTTTAAATCTCAATTTTTATTTTTCAGAATTTATGTTAACCATAAAAATTTTCTTATTTCTTATAAATTTATTGAGCCTTAAATAAATTGATATTATTTTTGTTATTAATTGAATATTTCGCAATTTATTTCATTTTGATAGTAAAAAGTCGTTTTAAATATATTTACACAATTTTTTAAGATCATCCAACGCTTTTTTACATGACACCATAAAAAGTAAACAAGATTTTGTTTTGATTTTGTAGTAAATTTTATTTAAATCTAAGGCAAGGTACAAATAGTCACTAATACTAATAGTAATATGGTTATTTAGATCAGAAATTTCAACTAGAAAATTGCAATTCTTGATTGAATTAATTAAACGATTTGAATTAAATCATTTTAAATATCAATTTATTGGTTCAAAATTAGTTTATTCATTTAAATGTATCCAAAATTTTATTCTAATTTCTCTACAATTAAATTGATATTTTGTAAAATGTAAATTTTGAATTTGATTTCAAAATTTTGAATAATTTTGATATGGTAGTAATTAAATATATGCTGGAAAATTGGAAATTTCATTAGTTATATAGCAATTTGTCAAAAATTATTTAACATTTTTCTACAATTTTCCTTAATATTTTTCATGTTTTGTGCGTTGGTCTAACCAACTAAAAATTGGGAAACCAAAATGAATCAATATTAAATACTAAATAAATCTATTCGCGATCGGGACAACAAGTTATTCGCTTTGCAACAATGTTTACTTATTATAAGCAATAAAATTTGTGTAGGCCGGCAAAATAAAAAAAAATATTTATAAACTTTACTTAATATTTTTTTTTTGCCTATCAAAAATTTCAAAAAAACTACAACTAGAAATTCCATCAACAAAAAAAATCCAGCAATTCAGGCTTAAAATAAAATTTAAAATCTAAAAAAAAATTCATAAAAATTGAAAATATTCCGATTAAAATTCATAAAAGAAAATCGTGACAAAAATTTTTGTTTTTGGTTTTTTTTTTTTTTTCTTGAAGAAAACAAAAATATTTTTCACCTTTTTTTTTCTTTACTTCTAAAAATAAACACAAGAACAGGTAAAATTCTAAAAACGGTGGAGATGAACTTTAATGATCTTCTTTAAATGGAAACAAATTTATTAAAGAAAAAAATTATAATCGTGAATATAACTGAATGTTTATTTTTTTTTTTTCATGGTTTGATTTGAGTTTTTAATTGAAACTTTTACGCCCATTCACTCGCCGGGGAATCTATAAACAAAAAAAAAAGTGATTGAAAATTTTCACCTTTAAGAGTAATTTTTACAATTATATTAAATAAAATTCAAATGTGACAGATGGTCGCGTTTAGATTTAAATACATATAATAAGCTTTTCAAAAATTTGCTTCAAAAGTTTTCCACAGTAGAGTGGCCTACACAAAATTTTAAGTCAATTTTTTCGTGTGGAGGCGAATTATTATTTTTAAATATTAATTAAAAAAAAATTCTGAAATTTTTTTAGGTTTTATAGACAAAAAAACATTTTGTCTTGAGATTTAAATAATTTAATTAAAATGCAACAAAATATTGGGTGGACTACAGGTGAGATAGATTTGAGGCCCACCCATCAGACTGTTGAGCTAAGAAAATCATTTCTAATTTGAAGAAAAATTCAGTCTATTCAATAATTGCTTCAAAATTTATTATGAAAATTGTCATTTCATATAAAAAGCACTATAATTCGTCACTATAATTTGAATCACTTCAAGAAGCTTCTGTCATTCTCAACTCATTTTCCAAATTTTCTAACATCATTCGACGCCATCAAAATATTCTTTACCAACAAATTTGTATTATTCAGCGTATAGTCTCGGTCTTCTCCTTCAATTTATCACTATAGGTTTAAAATTTAAAAATAATTACACTAAAATATTTCTTTGAAAAATTACCAAAAAATAAAATTATAATTCATTAAAAAATTTAGTTCCATTTATTTTACTATAATTTAAAATCCACTCTACAAGAAGACTGATAACAATCTTATGATGCTTCCGTTTCTTTTATTATACGTTGACCATTATTGTTATTACACACATTATTTGAATTATTACACGCTCAGTTCACTCTTCTACAGAGCCAACCAAAAAAAAAAATTCCTTCTTTTCAGAACTCTTCAACATTTTTTTTAAAGTCCTATTTATACCATCAACGTTTTTCATTTTAATGGCCATGAAAAAAAAAATAATTGTCAAAACTTCGCCTTCGTTTTAATGTCACCACGATTAATTCAGGAAAGGTTTAAAAAAAATTGGTTTTTTTTTGACAACAAAGAATAAGTATATGACGATAATGATCAGAAAATTACAGAAAGAGTTTTTTTTATCATAAAATTTGAAATTGTACAGAAAAACATTAAAAACTAAAAGAAGATTGAATATTACAAAAGTAAAACGATGGATGAAATTCCTGTTTTAGTTGTGTATATAGTTAAAAACTCATTGAAATTCCTTTTTTTTTCCTACTGGGGTTTTTCTTAGTCAATAAAGAGAGACCAGCTGGCCAATATACAAAAAATCTGAAATAGCATACCTGCAACATACACAACAGTATATTAATAGAATGCCGCATAAAAAATTATGACCTTTTTCACATTGTTTTGTTTTTTTAGAAAAAAATATTTACAAGGAAAATTACTTAAAAAATACTTTAAATTATCCTTTTGCATTATGATCCTAAAATATTCTATTGAATAAGAAATTGGTATATTATTGAAAATATTTTATGAACTTGAATGAGATTAATTACAAAATATTTATCATTGTCATCAATACAGAAGGTAGCCATGTTTATCAATAACAAAAAATTGTTTTTTGGCTTGAGTCCTATAATAATTTTAAATGCAACGGACCGAGGACATTTTTGAATTTCTAACAATTATTTCTTTTTCAGTGATTTTGTGTCGTCTTGTATTAGTATCTTGTTCTTCTAATTTCTGGCTTGTTCTAATTTCTTTATGATCACAGACGAAAGTTTACATGGAAATTAACCATTTTTAGTTAACGAATCTCCACTAAAAATGAATACAAAATTATCAATTAATTTCTGAACCTTAAAACATCTACTAAAATAAAAAAATTCCAAGGACTTTAAGATAGAATTATAATTAAATTAAGTAAAAATACCTCAATAAAACGCCCCTAAAATTCAACCAAAATGTGAAATAAATATTTAAATGCCTTGAATAGCAATTATGACCAACGGGTATCATAACAACAAAAAAACCATAATGTTTGCAAAACTAAATTTAAAAACAATCTTTCCTTTTTTTTTGTTTTCTGCATCATTAGAAAATCTTCATGATTTTATTTCAAACACCCGCAATTGTAGACATTTTTTTTCTGGATGATGATGATACCATATAACTATATAAGGAAGGTGTTTCACAGGTAGACAAAATCACAGTTTGACCTTCACACAAAAATATACGATGAAGACAGATTAAAATCAGTTTTTCCCTTTCGAGTTTCTTGCTTTTGAAAATATAAATTTAAAAAACGTTTTTTTTTTTTTATTTAATACTTTGCAATGCCCTGGTAAAGTCTGACCATCATTAATCATTCAGAGCTGTTCGTATTGTGAGTTTGTCTGTCTTCAAAATAATTTTATGTCTTTCCCTTTTTTTTTGAAGAAGAAGAAGAATCTCAAAAAAAAAAAAAAAAAATCTATATAAGAGTAGCAAAATTATTATGCTGAGCTACTGAATTCAAATATTCATCTCAGGTTTTATTTACTTTAAAAAAAATTGTCCTCGGTTTAACGACTAAAAATTTATAGTAGTATAAATCAGTGAAGCACGTTTCTAGATTTCTAGTTTTGATAGTGTCAGACAAATAATGTTGCTCGATTTTTTATATAGTAAAAGTATTAAAATTACTTTTAAATTAAGACGAAATGAGTTGAAGAAACTGATTCACAGAAACTGGAGAATTATGGATCTATACTTAGTAATATTCACTGTTGAGTAAGACATTAAGAATTTATCATATCAAAATGCAGAAATCTTTATTATGCAAAACAATTATCACCATCAAGTTTCACTAAATTTGATCATAAGGAAACTTTCTTCATTTTATTCTTGTTATTGTCAGCGTTTTTGAATCTTCTTCCAGAAGATTAAATTTTTATGATTCTTCCAAGTTTTAAATCATTTTTTTTAAAGCTTTTTAAATCTTTATTGCTTCTGAACTTTATTTGCTTTATCTAATTTTATTCTTGACGCAAACATAATTCATGAAATTTGAGCTTTATATTAAATTACTATAAAATAGAGCACTGAATTGAATTTGTTGACTAGGTAATGAACTATTTTAGGATAAAATTCTATACAATTTTCAAGGCTTCCTATAAATCATTTCCTGCTCCAATAAACGATCTTACATATTTATTTATTGAATGCAACTTTATAAATGGAATGCAATTATTCATAAGTGACGCTTACTACCGGATGCATTTGCAATTTAATTATACCCATCACTGGTGAATAAATTTGCGTTTTATAAACCATAATTTCAAAACGTTTAATTTGCATGCAAAACAAGTGTCATTTCTGATGGTGTGATATGATATTGCATGTAAATATGATAAAATGTCATTTATCATAATTTTGCATTTTTATACTTCGATTCTTCTGTTGTTTTGCTTGAGTCTCTATTTTACATTAACTCGTTTATTAAATTCACAGACAATTCAAATTTTATGTGGTAGTAAATTAAAAGTTCATTTCTAAAATTAAATTTCTTATGAATTTCATTTAATTGGCAATCTCATTAATTTTTAAAACTATAACAATCAATAAAATAAAAATGCCCTTTAATCTTCTGCCGCAAAAAATTTTTTTATGTAGAGATTTTAAATATGATCACGTGCGTTCTTTTATGAATTCTGAAAGTCCAGAAGCAATATTGTCTTTATTATTATTTTTGCTGCTTTTATATTAGCGGCGGTTTTCTAATATATGTGCGGACAGAGTTTTTATTCCTGATTGCATTTAAAAATTCAAAAATTATGAGTCTATTGTTCTCCTTATCCAGAATTCGCATAATTTCCATACTAAACGTTGAATTAAAATGAAGAGAATGGTTAGGTATAGTAACAAAACTGTATATAAGTATTAGGTAATGAGGGACTACTGTGATTGCTTTTTTAACCAATATATTTGATAGTCCAATCAGTTTACCACATTAAAAACAAGAAATTTTAAGAAAATTTTGAAAAGAATTCCTGAATCTCACATGTGCTTCTTTAAATTCGTGTAGTATACCAGAAGAGAAATGATCAAAAAAAAAATTTTTAAAGAATTTAACTTTGGCGATTAAAAGTGAAAAAGATTTAAATTATACTATCTTTTGTGGGCATCATTATAAATCCGATACAGTAGTGGTTAGTTTGAATAAAATTATTTCATCATCATAAACTTTTAATTGTGAAATTGTATTTATAAATTCGTTTCAGTCTGACATACAAACATAGTTTTTTTTTTTGCATTATAAAATTTGTATTTTAAATTATTACTGCATTTATACTAACGATATTAGCATATATGTGAACTTTGCAATAGACTATGGAAACCATTTATTTAAATGCATACGCAAACGAATTTCTGCTACCACAAACAGCACGTGCATAATTTAATCTGTCCTAGGATCATTAAAAATACTAGCAAAGAAAATAAAATTATGAGTATAATATAAACAAAAAAATTGTGTGCGCATAATATTTTAATCATGAACATTATATTTAAGGAAAAATCGTTTGCTGTGTAGAACCTTACAAGGAAATGTTGTTGTTTCCATTTTTAATTGTAGGTCGTTTATTTCTGTTCTTTAATTTGCGAATAGTAATTTATTTTAAGTCAATTTTCACGAGTGTGGCTGCACTTTAAAGTAAATATAATTTAAATTGAAAAATTAGTTTGGGGTTTGTTGTGCATGTCATGCACGTGTTATGAAATTTTGTTTTAATTTAAAGATAAAAATGTTTCCAAATGTCAAGTGGAGCTCTTTTAGAAAGGTTTGTCTCTAAGATCACTTTATACAAGAAGAAGAAGATTTTAAAGACAACTAATAAATATTACAAGCATTATGTAACTTGTGTGTGCAGAAGTAGAACTTAAGAACGTTTGAGTCAAATTGGAGGAAAATGTGTAGCCAAAGGAAATGTTTTGAACACTACACGCCTATTCCCTCCATTTCTGTTCTCTTCAACGAAAATTGGCATAATAAGAAAGAATATTTGGGTTCTTAAGGAATGTCTTTGGTGGCTTTGTAACATTGTCGACTCTCAGACTTATCATATTATACTCCAATTTTATCATCCTGCCGGCCTTTTGTTACCATTCACCCTCATGAGCCCCGGTCTTCATTAACACTCATTTCACTATTCCCAAATAAATGTTAACAAGATCCGTAAATAGTTTCTCCCTTATATAATTTATGTATAATCTCATAAAGTAAATAATTCTAAGAAAATTACCTTTCTTTTCTAGTTTTACGATAATAAAACATTGAAAAATTAATGATAAAATATATTTCTAAATATTTTCCTTTTCTAATATCTCAAAAAAAAAAAAAACCAAAATATATAGCACTTTTTTTTTTCTCTTATCACCTTTTTAAATGGAAGAAAGTTATATACAACGCGTTGACAGGAAACGGAGCAGTTTTTTTCGTTTTGTTTTTTTGAAATAAATAAATAATAAATGCCTTTTTTTATACAAGATATAAAAATTATGTCATTCCCCGTGTTTATAGTTTTTTTTTTTTGGTATACATAAAAGTAAATATTTTATCCAAATGAATCAAAAAATATTAAAAAAAAATAGAATAAGAAACATGCACGCCATAATTTTTAAATAAAAAATTCTATTCAATCTTTTTCTTAATAGTATTTCCAGGTAAACGCTCACCAACCATAGAGCTGATTTTTTCCTAGCTACCTAAAATTATATTCTATTTAAAATTGACATCCTTTTCAAAAATCTAATTTCTTAAATCTCCAAATTATTTATATTATGATTTTTTTTTTTTGTTATACTTTTCTTTTCTGTCTGAGATATTGGAAACATAGTGCAAGTGCGATTAAATACATATATGATATATGTCAGACTTAAATATTTAAAACTGGTCATGTTCTATTTTTAAAATATTTTGGTAACATTAATAATACTTAATAATACTGACAAAAAAAAAAAAAAAGGTTTCTTTCGGTTCATAAAAATCCAAGTTGAGAAAAACGAAGCATAAACGATGAAAAACACATTTTTTTCCTTTCTTTTTTTGTTTATTTTACACATAAAATTCCACCGATTAGAAGGATAAACAAAGATTGTCAAAAACTTAAAATTCTTCCATTTTAATATTTTGACGTGTTGAGAATCTGAAGTGGATTTTTAGAGCATTTTTTTTATATGGAAGATTATTTTTTAGTAGATGATGATAAGAAATTTCTTTTATTTAGATAACATTTTTTCTATAATTATCCTTTTTAAATAATCATTTTAAAGATTGTTTGTTGATTTTATTATTAGAATAACCAGATTTAAATCTTGGATTTTCTGTCTTGTTTAATATCTTTGTTAATTTATATTTATGACAAAAATATTTTTTTTTTGAAATTTTACTTTCAAATCCTTGATAATTAAAGTAAACATTAAAATTGTTACATTAGCAGTGACAAAAAAAATGTAAAATTCGATTTACAAAATTAATTTTTTTTCCAAAATCAAAGATAAACATTTTAATATAATTGAAAATATAATTTTTGTAATGTAAATAATGGAATATAGTTTTTTTTTAATTGATCCTTAAGAGTTTTTCTTCAAATATTAAGAACGTGACATTCTCAAAAAATTTTATTTGAATTTTGTTAAAGAAGCAAAGTCATTTTTTTTCTTTTGGGTTCAAAATGATTTTTTTAAAATTTAATTGTTAAATAAATAAAAAATTATGACCAATCATACTTTTCAATCAAGTATGTAAAGATGACGTAATGACTTAATCACGTTTTTTTCAGATTTTAAAGATTATTCTTCAAATTTTGTCACACATTCTTTAAATTTTTTTTTTCAATATAAATTTTTAATATTATAGTTAAAATTATGACAGTAGAGTGCGAGACTTTTAATATAAATTCCTCGACTAACGACTTCTGTTATAAACTACAAACATTTCTCTATTGGTAAGTACACGTATGTATATATGGTGTGTCAAATCCGGGATAGGGCAACATTTAATGTTAGCATGGTGGTCAGTTTAAGATTTTGTTAAAAAGAAGAAGTCAGTTGAGAGAAATGGAAATAATAATATCATTAAATATTTACATAAAATGTTAACACTATGGTGTACAAGAATTTCAGCATCTTTTGACGATTTGTTAAACTAACAGACTATGTATAATATGGTAAAGAAAATAAGAAATATGTAAATAAAATGTTAAAATTTCCATTAAGTGAACATAAATTCTTTTTTGCTAGTTAAATAAAGTTTATTTCTAAT
Source organism: Empis stercorea (assembly GCA_949752835.1). Lineage (NCBI taxonomy): Eukaryota > Metazoa > Arthropoda > Insecta > Diptera > Empididae > Empis > Empis stercorea. Next base: position 10,422,738 of record OX457087.1, read on the forward strand.
TCAACAAGAAGATAACAAGGTAAAATTATTGACATTTCCAGATTAAATTTTTAAATATATAAAAAAAAATTATCTTAAAATGAATTTGACTCTCTATCGACTTTTTTTTATATTTTTCATTGACAATTTAGTAGTCAATTTCAGTGACAATCATCAGTGACAAATTTAGTCAATTATTTTGAAATTTTTGTTTCAAGAAATTTCAATCAACTCTTTTTTTAAAGAGTTAATAAACTTTAAATAATTTCCTAAGAATTTTTGTTTTATTTTTTCGTAAAACGCTCCTTAATTACAGTAACAACAAGTCGAACAAGTATAACTTAATAGCAAATCATAAGTATATGTACTCCAATAAATAAAATCCACATCAGCATGTCATTAATTTCAAAGTGGTCTGAGACTTTTTTTTTTTTAAATCTGTTGAAAATGAATTGAAGAATTAATAATTTGAATTAAAAAGAATTTTATTTCTCATTTCACAAATGTTTCTTTTATGATGTAAGCTAATTTTGCTGCCTTGTTTTACATTATTATTATTTTTTTTGGTTTTCTTCTCCGTATATACGTATACAAAATCATAAAAAGTTTCCGACATGGACAACATAATAAAGTAAAAAAATATTACTACAATAATTTTTCTATAATAATATAAATTTAAAAGATTGTTAATTCGTTGATTGATCGATCAATCAATCCGTTCGATTATATGGTATACATTATTTTAAAAGACTAATCAAAATAACAACCAAACAAATAAGCGAAATGAATAGCTAATAAAAAAAAAATATGTTTTAAAATTTCTCAACATTTTTTTTTTTCATAAATTTAAAATCTAAATTTTTCATTTTATGTTTATTATTATTAAAATGTAACGTTTTTCTATTGAACACTGAAAAAATTATTGTAGACATAATAAAAAAAAAATATGTTTGATTGTGTTCTGAGAACATAATTTCATTAGGGGCTAATCATATTTTTTGGGAAATATAGAAGTTTGAAGTCTTGTAACTTTCAAAATTATTCGAAAATATATATATAAAATTTTAATGGTGCTTAAATGTTTTAAGCTATGATAAAATTAAAATCGTGTTTTCCAATTGACCAAGCCACTTAATTGAATCTGAAAATTATATTCAAATCTACGAAACCCCTTAAAAAAAAATAATATTTTCTTTATTTATTTTGAAATTCCAAACAATTACAAAACAACATTAACTCTTAATTCAAAATATTTCGAAAGAATGTTACAAACTTTAATAAATAATAAAATTGACGTGATTGAAGCAACAACAAAATTTTCAATCTAAAAACCCTTGGGAATTTAACACTTGTCAGTATATGGACTCGACTAACTTGATTGACTTTAAGAGAGTGAGTGGGTGCGCAAACACAGTGGGTTCTTATGAAGATTTAGTTGTTCTGATTTTTCAGTTTTTTTTTTTTTCGTTTTCATTGTTTTTTCTTCTTTTAAACTTTCTAATTTTCTAATGAATGTCAGCCTGGTTAGAGAGTTCTCGCTCTGTGACTGTGATGTATATATCGTCAGTGTAAAAGATTAGAATCTCTCTGGGTAACAAATAAAAATCTAAATAATCCAAAAGAACACAAAATTTTCAAATTACAAGCAAATGTAAAAAAAAAAAACAAAACCTTTACAATATTTTTACTTTTTTTATTCGAAGAAAAATTAGATTTATGTTAAAAAATTGTAAAGAAAATGTTGAGAAATTTTTTTTTGAACTGTTGGAGCTTTGAATTTAAATAAAATATGTTAATTTTTTTTTTTTGTTTATAAATTTTCAAAATTTTCTATAAATATTTTTTTTCTCATTATCATAAATATTTGAAAAATTTAATTATAGAACGAGAACAGCGGATATTGAAGTCATTACATAGAAAATGATAGAAAAAAAATTATTATTACTTTTTTTCTGGCTCAAATTTTATTATAATTCAATTTTTTTTTTTAGATAAGATTTTGGGTACCAAAATGAATTAAAGTTTTTTTTTTGTATTTTGGTAAACTTTTCTTCATATCACAATTTAATTTATTTATTTTTACTCTGCATGATAAGAAATTATAGGAATTTCTGTGTTGATATCAAGGGGGCAGTAACAGTAAGTGTGTTAACTGATAAACCAAATTTTAGTAAATTTGATTAAAACATTTTTATTTAATATTTATTATTAGAAATTACAGTTAACAAAAAAAAAAAGTAAATAATAACGAAAAACTTCTAATCAATTCCAAAAATATTTATGATCAAAATTCAAAAATTTCAATCTATTAGAAGTTTGAAATCATTCAAAAGTAATTTCAATTTTTTTTTTTGCGAAATTATTTAAAAAACTTTTTCGGTTGATGACTTTTTCATGTTTTTCTAGCACAAATATTAATAATTATTTGGGCAAAACAAATGCGTGGGATTCTTAAATAAAGTAACAAGAAAAAATTCGTCATGAAAATTTCATAATTTTATGTCAATATTTAAATTTAAAATTGTATAATATTGAATATAAATAAAAGAGATAATGGATCACCATTAGCCCAATTTTTGGAATATAACAAAATTGCGTGTAATTTTTTAAGTGTTTCTATTCAATTTACTGTGAAGTTTTCATTATTTTTGATTAATTTGATATGACAAATAAGGTAAAATCAATTGATTATCATGATTTTTAAATTGATGAAAAATGATGTTGATATTGCACCAAATCTTTTAAATAAAATTGAAACTAATTATACTTAAAAAAATTGTAGCCTGTCTAACTTGTTTAACATTTTCATATGCTGTTAAAGAACAGAGATTTACTGATTTGCCACAAAATGATGATTCAGTCTTTATGAAATAATTTGTTGACCCCAAAAAAAAAAAATATTGAAATTATTATCAAAGTTGACCTAATTCCTTTTCCTATTATAATTTAATTAACCCAAACTGTGAATAATAATTGAAAACCAGACAAAAACAATCAACAAAACATAAAAATTAATGTTTTGCTAAAATTGGAATATGTTTAAGATTGAAAAAGAGGATAAATTGTTATGTTTATGCGCGGTTAAATTACCAAGAAAAAATGTTTTTTTGAAAAAATGTTATGTTACACAAAGAAATTCCTTAAATTAAACTTTTCGGAAAAACACAAAAAAAAAAAAATTTGGTTTTCAGGCCGACAAAGAATTATTTATCAAACAAAAAAGGAATTATTTTGTTTCCAAGGGTGAATAATTATAATTTTTGTCTTGTCATGTTTTTTTGGTAACAAACATTTCTTTTTTTTTTTTTGTTTTTACATATTTTCCGCCTTAACTTTTCATAATTCCTTTTCCCAAGTCTTTTAAACAAACAAATTTTTTCGGTATTTAAATTCTATTTAAACATTAATTCTTTTTTTGAATAATCTACAAAAGGAAATTGATTTCAGTTTTCTAGGTGATTTACAAAATAATATTTTAAGTCCATTTTTAAGGATGATCCTATTTTTCATAGGATAAATGATTTAGGATGATCCTAATTTTCATAGATAAGTTTTTAGCAATAAAATTTTACAGAGATTATATTCGATTTCTAATTAGCTGAAAAATGACTAGACAAATTCATTGTAGAATTTTGTAAAAACCGAAAAAGGATCAGAAATTTTCAAAGCAAAATTTAATTTGTTTCAATAATTTTTTTTAAAAAAATTGAGGATTGACTGAGTTTCAGTTCAGTCGTTTGATCTACGCTACGTTCATCCCTTTCGATTGGTTAAATTCAATTAATTTTTTTTTTAAGTTTTCTGTTCGATCAATAATTAATTATCAATTTTTTTTGCAAATTTCTTTGCCTCCTGCTGCAATTTATTAGTCAAGAAAATTTAATTTAATCTACATAAAAAATTGCTTTCAAATAATTTTCAACTTACACAAATTCCAGATTTTACAGCCTCAAGGTATCAAAAAAAATTATGATCAAATTTTTCGATTTTAATATTCAATTATTATTTTTTTTTTGTCATTGATTGATGATCATTTTTTTATCTTCTTGTGGATGAAAATTCAAAAATTCTTTCTGTGAATGATTAAATTTTGAAGATTGTACATAAAAAAAATGGGGAGTAGAAAATTATTTTAAAATTTACTTAACTTTTTTTGGTAATCAAAATGAACAAAACCAACAACAACAATAAAAAATTTGTTATATTTGGGAGTTAATTAAAGGTGGTTACGCATTTTTTTAATGTACTTTAACACACAAAAATTGTGTGTATGACAGGAAAAGGTTTGTTCTCTTTAGTTCATAATGAGTCAATAATTTATATTTTATAATTCAGAAAAGAATGAATCGATAATAAAATAATTCTTCTTTTATTGTTGTTATATTTTCAATGAGGAAGTTCAGATATTTTTTTTTTTTTGGGTTGATCATAATTTCTCGGAATTAGTTTTTATTTTTAGTATTTGTTTTTTGAAAATTTTCGGAGTAAATAATTAGTAATAATAATTTTGGTGGTAATAAGAGTTAAATTGTTGCTATTAAAAAGGAAATTCCAAAAAAATATTTAATTGAACAATGAAGTAATTTAGAAAAAAAATTTGTCTAATTATTTATTAAGAAATCTAATTAACATTTTCTAGAAATAAATTTTAAATAATTAATGTAATGTACAACCAAAATTAGCATATTTTATTATATAAAAAATTAAAAGGTGAATTTAATCACTGTAATTAAACCCTAAATTATTTAAAGAATAGAATTAATTTACATAAAATTACATTAATTTTATTTAGGGTTTTCTCTCTTTTTCTTTATTACATTCGAAAATATTTTTAAGAATTATTTTTTTTTTTGAGATTAAGAAGTCGTAAAAAAGTAATAAATTAAAAGAGTTGAAAAATATAATTAAACATAAATTTAATGTAATCAATTAAATTGTGAGAAATTTTGTAGTAAAAAATTTTTTATAATACTTTTAATAGTTCAACTTCAACATTAAAGCTAATTTTGGTTCGAATTAATAAAAAAAAAATTGAAGAATAATTTTATGTATTTTTAATTGAGTTGTTTATAAAAATACTATATTTAATTTTTACTAATTTAATAGTAATTTTAAGAATTGTTTCAATTCTTTTGGACTACTAATAAATATTTCTTGTCGATGATTACTGGGAAGATAATTAATTGGTAATGTGGGTTAATTGCAGTTAAATTGGAATTAAAAGTCTTATTAATTATAAATTTGCCATAAAAGTAAAAATTTGTAAATAATTAAATTAAATCAGGAGTCAGAGTAAAATAGATAAAACAAATTAACACTTTACTTTGGTGTATTACTTACAACAGAAGTTTAAATATTACTAGACATTTCGTCATCCTTTACTTACTACTACTTCGAATACTTGCTTTTATATTGTTGAGACATATTAATGGATTCCTTTTAATTTTTACTTCTGTTACTGAAAATTATTTCAATCTGAAATATAAATTTGTGTATAAAAGTATATTAACAGAAATGAAATTTAACAGGGAACTAACAGAAAATTAACATTTTTTAGATGACAACTTCTTAAAATGATCATTTAAGGAAACTACGTCAATTAGTCGATATTTATTTTATAGCCCTAAGGGGTCGTGCAATAGGGGAAACATTAAAAATTTTTAGTAAATTAGATTAATATTCAATAAAATAATTCAACTAATTTTAGTAATTAATTAATTTAATAGTTTTATTAATTGATAAAATTAATATTTTTTATTTATGAAATATTTCCTGTAATATTTTAATTTTAAATTTCAATTTTATTTGTTGGAATAAATTTTAGGAATTATAAATAATTTTTATTCATAAATTTAACAAAAATTTTCCATATTCAAGAATTCAAAAAAATCGTTGGAAAAATCAAGTTTTTAATTATAAATGCAAAGTGGAAAATTCGTGACTGAAACAAAATCATTTTATTATGTATCAAAAAAAAAAAATTATTCTATAATTGACAGTCAGCCATAATGTGAACATAATGAAAACTGATCGTAACCTACGCAAAAAATTATGTAATAAAAAACTTTTAATCACTTGCCAAATAGGTTTTCCATTCACATTCACAAAGTCTATATATTAAAAATGAAAATTCGAACGACGTCGTAATTCTTTTAGGCATATAAAATTTTTCTGTTTTCTTCGAATTATTAATATTTTCTAAAAATAATTTTATGTCTAAATAATAATTACATATAGTATATAAAAAAAATTATAATCTATAATTTCAATTCTCATATTATTTTTTTTATCTAAAATTATATCAAAATGTGGGGACACTTGAACCAAAGTTTTATCAGTATAGAGTATAAAGATAGCCTCTAGATCTAGATAAAAAAAACTCTAAATAACAAGAAAATTAGATTATTTGTCGAGGGCGGCCTTATAACAATATTTTCTATGTTAAATGCCGGCATTATGCCAAATAAGACATGTTATTTATGCTTGTTTTTCTGTTCTTTTTCTGTTGTTGTTTTTTTTTTTTTGGGTGCGAGAAAAAGGTGAATATTATTTACTTTCCCAAGAGAATTTCCCGGAAAATTTAATATGTATATGTGGATTTATATATATATGTATAAAAAAAATTATAATCTTTTAATTAATTTGTCGACACTCTGGTGACAGTCCTCGGCGACATGACGGAAAAATTAAAACAATATTTATATAAAATTATTTTTATAAAATTAAATATAAACAGAAAAATTGAAAATTATAACAGAATTTATAAAGTCATAGTGGAGGGGATCATAATTTAGAGAGAATTTTAGGATTTAATATATAGAAAAAAAATTACAAGTATAAACTATGATTAGATAAGGACTTGAAAAATTTTGTTAATAAATAATTTTCTGTAATAAATAATAAATAAAAATAGGAAAAGTTAGGTAGAGTATTGGAAAATTCGTCAACCAGAATTTTTTTTAATATTTTCATTTCATTAATAATATTTTTTTTGGAAAAATTTAAATTAAATCATCAAATTTTCCATAATTTTATACATCATCACCATCGAAATGATTATAAAATAGATTTAATCAGTGAATTAAGTATAAATATTTGAAATTCGATATAGCAAAAATATTTAATTAAAATAATTATGTGATGGAAAAAGTTTTTCATGTGAAATCGTTGAGTTTCTCAAGTGAAATCATTTTTAATAAAGTTTCGGGCAGAATTACATATAAAAACAATTCCACATATAGATATTAAGTTTCAAAAGTGCAACAATTTCGAATATCCATTAATAAATCTGAGTGAACAAAGTATATGAAATTTTCTATTATAATAATTTTAATTTGATAAATTATAAAGCAAATTAGGCACAATTCGAACGGATAGAAAAAGCTAAATGATTTTTTAAAATACAAGACTTGAATATAATTTATTCTTTTTGATTCTACGAAAATTTATGCTAAAGATTTATGACTAAACTGTTTTTATGCTGATTAAAGCAAATCTTTATCAATCAAATTTGAAAACATTTTGTAAGCAAAAAAAAACTATTCTAAAGTTGTTCTTGTTTGTTTCGTGTGGTGTTGCAACCACCAAAACATAAATTTTTCTGTCTGACACTTTCAAGAATTATTGATGTCTACCAAAATTCTTCTCACCATTTCAAAATTATTGATGTCTTTTAGTTCTATATATACAAAGCTTTTAGTCCAAAATGTCGCAGATCATCAATAAACCTTAATTTGATAATTTATTATGTAATATTTTCTACAAAAAAACAATAAATTCTCTTGATTTTATTTTTTATTATTAATTATTGACACTTTTCCGTCACGCACTTAAAAAAAGTTAATTTTCTCCTCCGCCACAAGCAGATTGCGTATAGTGTTCTACTAAAAATGTTAAAACGCAACCGAAACAAATTCACGTAGGAGTCCATAAAGCATTTTTGTTGGACAACACAACAAAAACACAAGAAAAGCAACAAAAAAATTCTAAAATATTTCTTTAATTTTTTTTTTATAGTATAATCAGCATAAAAATTTCAAATATTTATTTTTAATATTATTTTTTTGTTTATAATGTGACGAAAAAATGAACAAAATATTATTATGTATAAAGTTCCGAAATAATATTTCTTAGAATTTTTTTTTTGAGAAAATTTACTTCCTCTGTTCGAAAAATAAAAACATTGTCGTAAGTGTTGCGCGCGTTTGCGCGCGGGGTCCACAAAAAATTTAATGGAATGGGAATTGGGAATGGTAAAAATAGGTCTATTAAATTTTTTGTGTTTCTACTTAAATTAATAAATCTAAAATTAAATTGGGATTTGCGTTCTATACAATAAATTTTTTGAATAAAGCCAAAAGCTTAAAAAAAGAAAATTTAGTGTGTCTAATAATTTTCATTTTAAAACAAATTTTTTGAATCTTTTCTTCATCTGAATTTTGTTTTTTTTTTGTAAAAATTTTCTATTAAAGTGTCATTCACACTAATTAATTTTACGATTTTCTTTCGTTTTTGTGAATGAAGCAGAAGCAGAAATAATAACAAATTCATTTTTATATAATCAACAAAAATTGAATTTTTCTCACTTTTTTTCCTATATTAAAATCAAAAACTTAATGAACTTCCGTTCTGCCTTAAAAAATTCCTTTCGCCATACGTCCAAAAATTATTATATGTATGTATAAAACATTTTTGATTATTGCATGTGATGATGATTATGTATTTTTTTTTCCTCTATCAAAAAATTTAAAAAGTTCTTGTTTTTTTTTTTTAAACTGAAAATTTTTCTTATCTTTTTCCTTGTTTTGTTGTTTTTTTTTGTTCATTTTAAATGCGCGCGAACATAATTTATGATCATTTCGATAACATTAAATCAAATTACATTTTGAGGAAAAGAATTTGAAAATTTTTCACGAGAATTTTTAATATTTTAATGTGGCTGAGTATTCAAAACAACAGGTGGATTTCTGTATTAGATTTTAGATATATAATTTTTTTTTTTTCACGTTTTTCAGAATTTTTATAAAAAAAAACCAAGAAGAAGATAAATTTTTGATCATGTGTTTTTTTTTATGTTATTTATTTAAAAAAATATTATATTTGCTCATTGTGATTTATTTATATTTAATTAACAAGTTTTCAAAAAAAAATTATTTTCTTTGATTATCTTATTGTATAATTTTTTAAACTTGAAATTTTTGTCTAGAAATTATGAATTAATTAAAATAAATTTGATTTCTGAATATAGGAAAAGTGGGTAGAAAAGTTTACCTGGAGAAATGATAAAGTTCTTGGCATTTTACTGGGTCAAATTGATCCTTTTACCATTCAAATTTCCATACTAAAAATACCAATACCAAAAACGATGAATTTGATTTCGAAAAGTAACAAATTTAGATTATGAAACGATCAATTTGAAAAAAATACTTAAAATTAACAGAAAACTTTAACCTGAAAATAATAATTAGGAATATTTTTTTGGTATAAATTAGAATTGATCCAAAATGATTTTATCATCATTTCATTCTGAGGTGACAAAATTCTTTAATTTCATTTAAGACCAACATAAAGTGATCATTAATCCTTAGATTACTCAAAATCTTGATATAGTTATTTCATTCAATTAAATTTATAATTTGGAATTATGTTAAAAAAAATAAATTTATATAAATTTTATATGATAGAAAATTTGACCAATTACCTAACCTAATTCATTTTACGATCTCTATTGAACCAAAGCTATAATTAAATTATCGAATTTTAATTCTGCAGAGCTAAAGGAATGATTAATCAAATCATATCTATGTATACTATACGATATGATTAAAACTATTTCTGAAAATGTAAATAAGTTGCAATCAATTTTGTCAAAATGTGAATCAGTTGCAATCAATTTTGTTGTAATTACAACCTTCTTTTCCATCAAATCTCACTTTTTGTCGCTGTCATTTGTCGTAAATACAAAAAAAAATTATTATAAATATAAAGAATTTCACATCATTCTTATTTTTATCACTCTGATTAATAAAAAATGCCGCGCAGACGAACTACTGATTAGTAGTTTTATAATCATGGGCTTTTTTAAATTATCTACTGTAAATGCATATTTTGAATATTATGTTGCACCCTCGAAACTAAAATTATATCAACTGTGATTTTATACTACTACTTACTGCCTTTCAGTTGCGACATTAAACCTAATTTTTGGGGCTTATTGACTATTGGAAATCACATTTTAAAAATTAACATTTTATATATTTTACCATTCAGCGCCTCTACCGGTATAAATTTTAAATATGGTTACTGACATCGTATTCTACTCTTAAATACCTTTCCAACGAGTGGTCACTTCATTTTTGGTGCACATTTACTATATAAAATTACATTTTTATACGGAAAAAGATGTTTTAGCAAAATGTGAATAGCGCCGTCTACCGGCCAAATTTTAAAATTATATCAACTACATCTGTTCTCAATAAATCAAGCTTTCTATTGGTGGGTCTATCATGAACTTGCGTGTACAGTAACTATGTGAAATAACTGCTTTTTATTGTTTACATCGGACAGACAGACGGACGGACAGAAAAGCGTTAACATAAGGAATTTTTTTTTTTTTAAAAAAGCCCTAAAAAAAACTATAATTGCAAAAACTACTTAACAACAAGACAAGTCAATTTACTTCTAAGTACATTTTCCATAATTAAGAAAAATTAATTTTTCTTCATCAGTTTAAGACAATGAGTGATTAGCATTTAACGTCCATAAACGATCGTGTAACAAGTTTATATTTTACGAATATAATATGCGTGAACATTGAAACGATGCAATAATTATCATCATCGTAATAACAAAAAAAAAAAAAAAAATTCTGCAAAAAGTGAAATAGAAGAAGGGAAAAAATAATTAAGAATAAAAAAGATGAAAAATACTAAATGATCTTTTGCGTATTTTCCCTTTTTTACATTATTAAATTTTTTGTAAATTTTCATACAAGACGGAATTTACATTATTAATTACATAGAGTGGCTATTTGAGTGATGAATGTTAGCACTTAGTAATGTTAATTTAAATTTTAAATTGAAAATGAAAATTGGAGAAGATTTTTTTTTGTTAATCCATTAAAAAGTTTATCGGTTTCAAGAAAAATTTTTAGCTTCTCGTTTATGTTTCACTTTTTTTTTTATATTAACATTATTTCATCAGCAGAAAGAGAAAATCACGTTTGGATCAATTTTAAATGACCCTGTAGTAGAATTTTCTCTGATGGTGCAACAAAAAAAAAAGTGAATGTTTATTTATTATTGGCTTCGTGTACAATTCTTGGAATTTACAATGTTTCGAGATTCGTTAAAGTTTTATAAATCGTATATATACCTTTTTTGCACGTTTATAAAGCATTTGTGTTTTTTTTTTGTTGCATGGATAAACGCACTTGGTTCACAACAAAAAAAAATTCTTTGCAATTTATTTTCTCATAAATATAAATTTTTTCTTGCAAGTTCGATTCGATCGAATTTTTTTTCTTCTCTACATTATTTTAATGTTACACTGCATGTTTTTTTGCAGGCTGATATTGTGGTATAGTGAAGAAATGTTTGGATCAATTATTCTCGTTGCATAAGTGTCGAGGTTGCAATTTTGTATAGTTGAAAATTTTTATTATATTTTTTTTATCCTTCCCCTTCCTTTAGGAATTTGAGATGAGGTTTGTGTCGAATTACCACAGAATGTAAATAGAATTTTTTGTTTGTCAATGTAAATTTTTAATTGAAATATTGAGTTCTAAAAAATTTTAAAAGTTTCTTAAGCTGACCATAAAACCAATGAAAAATTTGATCTAAAATAGAAAATATTTGGCCAAGATTGCATTTTATATCTTTATTATTTTAAAATTTCATATTTCTCTTTTAATAGTTTGATTCTTATCAGTTTTTACCAATCTTTGAATTGAACTATTTCAACCTTGAGGCAATTTTTTTTTATTATTATACACAATAATCAACTTCATAGAACTTTTTTATGTGTGATTTTCATCCCAATATATATTTAATCTTCTTGAAAAATTCCATAAAAAAAAAATTGTATAATGGTTAAAAGGAGTTTTCTATCTGATCATATACTATATATAAAATTTCAGAAATTTTCTTATTTATTATTAAATTTAATGAACAGTTTAGTAAAACAGTCAAAGAGAAACTTTACATTGAAAAAAAAAAAATGTTAAAAGATAAAATTAATAATGAATTCCAACTAAAAAAATCAATTTTCACAAAGGATATATAATAAAATGGGCGGAAAATTGATTTAATATTATTAATTTTTTATTTTATTAAATAAATTTATTATTATCGACAAATAATAACAATAAAAAGGGAGTTTTTTATGTTGGCATTTTGTTTTTTTAAAAAATTGTTTCGTTTTTGGTTCACTCACTTTTCATTTCGTTTGGTTTTTGTGTTTTAGAAATATAAGACATGGTGACTAAAATTTGAGTGAGATTTTGTATTGAATCATTTCAAGGTTCTTGGTATTGGTATGGTACTAAAAATACTTGTCAAGGGATAGTAAATATTTTCAAAAAAAGGATACATTAGGTATGACTAAATTTTTTCGTTAACGTCAAATGATCGCAGTACTGCAATGTTTTCATTCATTTTTATGTTACTTTAATCAGCGAAATACATCAACCAGTCGACAATAGGACCATTGGATTAGATCGATAGGCTTAGGAAGTTGTTGTTTTACTGAATATTTGAAAGTGATTCACTTGTTTCTTTCGGTGATTAATGAAATTTAAAGTATTTAGCACTAATATTATTCAGTAATTAATTGAATTTCTATACTTTCTTCTTTAAGAAATTATAAGTTAAATTCTATTTAAGTTAAATTAAGTATAAAATTTTTTACAAACTTTTTTCTAATTAATTAGTTATACCAAATAACCTTCAAAAGTCACCCAAAATTTTAACTAATAAAATTAAAATATGAGAAATTTATTAATAAAAATTCTTAAATTTAATTTAAAAAAAAGAAAAAAAATGATCATAACTTTTAGAAAAACAAGAATTTTTGTTGTTGTTGTTGTCGATTTAAATTAATATATAAAATCATTCTTAAAATGAGCAGAAAAAAAAACATAAATATTTTTTTTTTTAGTCATGATTTAAAAAACTCGTTCATGCATAAATTTTGAGCGCCATCGCGTATTTTTTTGTTTTAAATATTTTTATATACAATAATAAAATATAAAAAGAATCTCATAAATATTTTTCTGTTCAAAAATCTTTTGAAATTGAGACAATTTTTTTTTTCCATCATCTTTTCTGGGTAATTTAAAACTTTTAATATTTTTGTAAAATATAAAAATTGAAATGTAAAAAAAAGAACAAATATTTAACAAAAACCTTTTAGTCACATTTTAAAAGTATAAATAAAAATTGGTAAAAATTATTTTCATCACAAAAACAGACATGAACTTTTTTTTTATCAGAATCTAAAAAAAAAAAAAGAAACCAAAAAATTTCTGATTATGAGAAACTTTGGACAATTTAATCCCAGACAGACAATTTTTATTGACTGGTTTGTCCCACCTTCGGATTAATAGTATTTTGTGTTGTGGACTACAAATAAATCATGTTTTCTGTTAGTGTCAAATGAAGTGAAAAAAAAAATTAAATAAAGGTGCAAATATTTACTCGTCATTGATAAGTTTTTTTTTTTTTAAAAGTCAATTTTTAAATGCAAAAATGTAAATATCTCATTTTTAAATATTTTAGTGATTTGAATAAAATTGAATTTGTTGCTGTTATCTTGGAACTGAGAGAAGTTGGAAATATGTTTGATTAAATGTTCTGAAAGTATTGCTAGTATGTCCAGAAAAATTCATTATAGAAAAAATTTATCATTAGAAATATTACGACAAAGAAAATTCATCGAAGGAAATATAGAAATTGGCGTAGTAAATCGCCAATTTCAATTTTCCCTGCCAGAAATTTGACTTGTCGAAAAAATTTCTAACCTTCAAAAATCATGCAATATCCTTTTTTCCAGAAAAATGGTCAAACCATGGAATATAACCATCAATTTTATTAATAATTTATTCCCACTGTGATGAATTTAATATGTAAACTATCTGTTAGTTATTTGCTTTATCAAGTAAATATTTAACAATTTTGTCTTTCGATTTTGTCTTTAGTGATATCAAACTTATATCTCATCTTTAAATTAAGCTATCATACCATTTTAATTTCAAGGTATAAATCACTATAAATTTTAAATTAAATATTTATGGAGTTACTTAATAGCTGACAGAATGCCAAATTTGTCCGATAATAATACCATATTTTAACAAAAATTTTGTAAATTAACAACATTTTTCAATAATTTGAAATATTTTTTTTTGAAAAATTACGAAAAAACAATATTAAACCATAACAATAAAACAACATAAATTAATTTATAAGCAAAATAAATGTTTTCATAAATTTAAAGTGTAAACAAATTCGTTTTTACACTTGAAAGAAAACCCCCCAAAAAAAAACCATATATTTATTTAACAATAAAACTGAAAACCGAATAAAAAAGGTTGCCAATTTCAAATATTTTCGAAGTTTAAAGAAACATTAAACCTTTGAATTTATGCGTTTTTTTTTATGAGCGTGGGTTCATCTATGTAGTAAAAAAATGTTATGACCGATTGATTCAAAAAATTGAAAAATTTTGGGCGATGACTTTTGCTTTGTTCTTTGAACCAAAATGAAATCTTTCTTAAATCATTTCACTTTCAGAATTGTTCAAAATTCAAAAAATTCTGACAGAAAAATTATTATTATTATTTAGTGGTTTACAAAAAAAAAATGAGAAAAGGTGTGAATATAAAAAAATTTCGCTTTCTTGAATTTTATGAATTATTGAATAAAAATAAAAATGGTTTATTTGTTAAAGGTGCGACAAATTGCGGCTTTTAAGTGACGACGGTGAGCGTGGATTTGTACATAATTTTTTTTTTTTTTTTGGTTTATGTTTGATCATTAAAGGCGTTAATTAATTATTAAATATTCGTAAATTACAAAATTTATTTAAATTATTTAAAATTACTTAACTAAATATGTAATTTTTTTTTGTTTAAATTGCAGGTAATAATGACTTAGGCTACAAAAAAAGTAGATGGAAATAATTTTGAATTTGAGCTTTTTCTTGAACACGATCATATAGAAGAATTTTAAGGTAATTTAACACATTTTCATAAATATTTTATATCAAAATTTTTATTTATTATTAAACACTCCCTTCGAGACGTTTTGATTGTTTTATTTTTATGATACTATAAAGTATATTTCCCAGGTCATTAATTTTATTTTGTGGAAATTAAATTTTAACACCTTAAGAGTGTTTAGGGAATGTGTAATTTAACACCTTTTTCTTAACTATTTATGGTCACAGTATAAAGTTTTTTTTTGTATATTTTGATATAAAAATTAATTAGTTCTATTGATTGACAAATAAATAAAACTTTCCAATTATAAAAGATTGTAAAATGATTGAAAAAAAATATTTAATTTTGTTGAATTTGATTTGATCATAAAATAATAGATAAAATCATTTCTCTATTATCTTTAACATTCCGATTTAATAAATCAAAATACAAAAAAATTTACTCAGTTGATGTTTTCTTCTTCTCGATTCAAAAGCGAAGAAGAGATAGACCTACCTTACCTGTTCAAGGATATCTTCGGGAAATACAAATACCTAAGCCAACCATTGGACGATCTTTAGTTATGACCAACCGTTTTCGTCTTCATGCATCATAGCATAACCAAACTAAGTCGCCACCATCTTCTTTTTGGCACAACATCCCGATGTAGTCCTCTTTAGAGGGTTTCCTGACATTTTATTGTAATTTTAGGACCTCACTAATTTTATATGGATTCCGAACCATAAATTCTTCTGTAGCCAAGAAACTATGTATTGCAACAATCTAATGGCTTTCTATTGAGTCAATTGTTGTGAGCAATATTGGACATCACCATCATTTTTCCCAATCTCAAAATTTACATTGCTGTATATTTTATTACCGGTACTCATTTAAAACTGAGTCAATTTAGAACGACATCGATGCCTCGGCTCGGAATTGAACGCACGACCTCATGCACTGCAGCATAATACACTATACACATACGCTGCTCTTAAGTCGCCACCGTATACTCATCAGTTCGATTAGAAACAATTTGTATAATATAATCTTTAAAAAATAATTAAATTTAATTTCCCGATTTTACGCTAAATTCCATTAAAAATGATTTTCTACAACTAAAAAATAAATAAATTGAAAAATATGTTTTATTGCTTATAAAAGAAAATTGCATCAATCACAACAGCACAAAAAATCACAGAAAAATCAAATTTTGTTTAAGGACCAATAAAATTTTTTTTATAGCTATGACGAAATTATTTTTTCATCAATAAAACTAATTAAATTTTAACAATTATAATCGTTGATTCTTTTTATTATTATTAATTTTGTTGTCCTGTGTAAGCAAGCATCAATTCGAATAATAATTTTCATCCAGCTCACAAGTCCCAATTAAACTCTTTGAAAACAAGTTTGTGTATACGACTTTTAGAAAAATTCATGTCGGCCCTTTTTTCTTCGCGCATTCGAATTTTTATGATCGAAAGAAAAGCATATTTTTGTTGTTGTTGTTCCAGAATCGTTTTTTTTTTTCAACTTATCGGAATTTGTTGTTATTGTTGCTGTTGATGTTATATTTAATGTGGCCTGCCATCACACAGCTAAACACAGCACATACTTTATTGAAGGAAACCTGTTATAAAAGATGCCCATGGAGAGCAGTTTGGGAATGCACTAAATGTGTTTTTATTTTTCTCTCTTCTTTCCGTTTTGTGATGTTTAATGTTTATTGGTATTATAAAATAATATTATGAAGTCTCGAAATACCTACAAAATATTCTTTTTATTTTCAAAACAAGATAAATTTCAACAGTACCACATCACAAGAGAAAAAAAAAGCAGCAACATTTTAAAGAATTCTTTGGATAATCAAACAACGTTAAAAGTTTACAATTTAAGTGGAACGCAATCAATAGAAATTTAATAAATAAAACACAAAAACAAAAAAATGTATAATAAAAATTTTTATAATAAATTTTCCGGACGAGGTTGAAAAAGTCTGTAATTTTCGGAACAAACTTTTCAAATATGAAATCTCTGTTCTTTAATTCCAGCTATGTTATCGTAATGAAAACAAAGATAGACAATGTTTTGAGCTTTGAAATGCATCAAAACTTCAAACTGATAATTTGATTATGTTCAAGAAACTTCATATTAATATTTACAACAAAATGTTGCCGGAGCTTTAGGATTTGAATCAATATTGAAATTCAGTTGAGAGAAAATAGATGGCATCGTCAATGAAGGATGAAATAATAGTTAGGAGTCTAAAAGTCGTCCTGAGTGTGCAAAGTGTGCTGAGTTGCCGGAGCTTTAGGATTTGAATCAATATTGAAATTCAGTTGAGAGAAAATAGGTGGCATCGTCAATGAAGGATGAAATGATAGTTAGGAGTCTAAAAGTCGTCCTGAGTGTGCAAAGTGTGCTGATGGTTCGTGGATTTCTTCTTCTCGAACTATTCATTCTTCACGATCGTAGTCATCCAAACAGAAAATCTCCTTTAATAAAATTGTGATCAAAATATTTTTCACAAATACTTTTTCTGTATCACTCTACATACTTTATGTAGCAAAATTCTGCAAAACTTTCAATGCACTTGACCGCAAATCACTCTACAAGTAATTCTTGCTATATGTAACTAAAAATTCTTATATTTTGTGGGAATACAAACAAAAATAATTATTAAAAAAGAAAAAGAGTTTTTATATAACTGACCAGTTTTTTAAAGCGCAGATGTTGTAGAACCACCAATTTTATTTTTGTATATATAGTTAGTGGCAACTGGCAAAGAATCTAAACCAGAATTTTAGTTAACGTCTCTCTCTAAAATTAGAAATGGCAAAAGAAAAAGGAATCGATGAAGACAAAATATTATTATAGAATTAATTCTTCAGTTGCAGGCAATTTCATATGAAATAAACCATGAATTATATAGACAGAGAATATTGAAATGTAGCTATATTTTTTTTAATTCTAGCACCAGATTTATTTTATTTTTTTACTTGAAGACATTCAACAAAATATTATTTGCTTGTGAAACAGTGAAAAACCAATAACAAGAAATTATAAATTATATGAAGAAAAAAACCTTCACAAAAGTTGAATGTCGAGTGCAATCGATTGGAATTCAGTTTTTGCTACTTTTTTTTCATCTTAGTTTATTGCTGTCCAAGCATTTTTTTTCTTCTGTAGAATTGAATTTGTTATGGGGCTGCAAGTTCATCTTTAAAATATAAAAAAAAACTGAAATAGTTTTCGTTCTGCGTCATAAATCGATTCGCAATCAACTTAAATTATTATGTAGTTTTTACAAGCTTGGTATGTATAGTTGCTTAAATTATTTAAAATGTCAGTTTTAAAAAGTTTATTGTAATAAATATTGAAAAAAGTGATATTTTTTTACATTAAATTTGTTGTAGAAGAGTTTAAAGTTGAAATCGGGTTTAACTGCAATGAAAACTATGACAAAAAAATTTTTAAAGATAGTTGAAATGCCTAAATACTGTTTTGCATAGCTCTTTCTTTGATAGTATTAGGACTAACAATGAAGGAAATTAGTTTTCTTCAACAGACAGATTAGATAATACGCACGAGGATGCCTTCCTACTACCCCAAAATAGTGTCTGATTTTTATGTTGTATAATATTACTTTCCTTCATGAACTGTCCACTCTCGTTTCAAACAAGTGTACTTCACGTTGAAACGTTGTGAGCAAGATATATCGGTCGTATAATTTCTATTCTTACTTTCATAGTTCAGCACGACCTTCTCCAGCCTACTTTACAGACAAATATTTATCTTCCTATCACATGGATTCCATCTGTTTCTCCCAGGATTTCAGTACTTTTTTCACATCGTGAACCATGAACCAATAAAATTATTACATCGTAAAGTTATCTTAAAACGTTTTCTTAGCCAGCTTCTTTCTTTGAAAATTCCTCAACACTATATACTAAAAAAAATTTGTCTGTATTTTAATTACAATAAAAAAAAACTTAAAATATTCTGCCAGGTACTTGTAAAGTCAAAGATTTCACAAAAAATTCCAATAAATGTCCACCCAATATTGTCTGTTATATAAAAATAAAAATTTCGAAAATTCAATTAAAATCCACTTCAATAAATAAATTAAGATTTGATTGTGTTTTTTTTGCTGTTGATTATTTTTTAACTGATCTACAATTAAAGTCCATGTAAGCATTTAATTTTGAAGTTGGTATAAAATTAAAAAAATCTCTCGAGTCTCGAGTAGAGTTCAAATTTGCGGTCGTCGAATGAATGACTTCCGTGATAGGGAAGATATACAAAAATTTTTTCAAAATCATCTTAGAGCCATTGCCAAAGTAAAGTAATGAAATTTTTAGTTTTGAATTTCTTTTGTAAAAGGTGCAAGTCAATGAATTCAACAGGTTAAAAGGCTTTTGCAAATATTATATAAAAATTGCAGTAGGGAATTAAGAAGAATTTTTTAATCTTTCAACATTAATAAATTTCAAGTGGCATCACGATTAATTGAAGAAATATTTTTGAGATCAGACTTTTATATAAATGTAAACTTCTTGATTTGAATTTTAAAACGAAAAAAGTTTTCAATTAAAATGCGAAAATGTGAGTTTTATTATACATATATAAATTTTATAAGCTTTTCCTGGAGCGTTTTTTTTATTAACTGGGAAATTTTTTTTGACTGAAGTGAGTTTTTGGTCAAAAGAGATTGAAGTTAAAATGGAAATAGTAATTGAAATTGAAGAGGAAATATTGAAATTTCTATAATTTTACTCGCAATTAGTTCCATCGCGAAATCAAGCTATGATTTTAACCTCCTATAAATTGAATGTGTTTCAAATTTTGATTTTATCGTTAAAGACGGAAATCGTGTATCTATTCTATAAGTATAGATCCTTCCAAATTTAACCATTAAATACTGAATTGTCCTCAATGACTTTTTTGAACCAAAAAATTACTCTACATTCCAAATTTGACCTTAATTACTCGAATTAAAATTTCTTAGTTCATAAGATCCTTTCATTTCTGTATTCCTTTCCAAAAGTATCAAATTTCCATTTTTTTGTAACCATTTACTCAATTTAAGGAGTATAATTTATTTACATTAATAAGAATACAAGAATTGATGGCCTTCTCTTTTAACCGTCATCAAAAAATTATTCAGGTTAACCCGACAAAAAAAAACACTATACCAAAAAAATAATAAGTAATAATTTAACCTGTTTCCCGATAGTGTGCATTAGAGGGTTTATCACATTAAATATTTTCAATAACACAACAACAAAATTCCAGGAATTATCAGAAAATTGGAAGCAAAAAGGAAAAGATTTTTTTTTATATATATGCGTTCTGAAAGGTTGCAACGGAATTTAATGGACTTCCATTTCGGTGTAAATTTTTTAATTTTAATTTGATTAAAAAAAAAAAAATTCCAATTTTTCTGCATTCAAAAATTTGTCTTCTCCCCAATGGAGAAGATTATAATTTATTGCTTTTTAAAACATTCAAAGCCTAATTTTTATTACTCGGAAATTATATAAGGAAAATTGCAAATCAATTTGGATTTGGGACTTATATTATATATAACATGGCTTTTATGCTCGGTAAATTTCAAAAAAAAAAAAAAAAAACCTGGAAAAAAAATTTATTATAAATTCATTGCAAATATGCAAATAAAAATTTATGTTTCAAAAATTCTTTAAAAGTATATTAAATTTATGAGAATTGCAAAAAAAAAAACGAAAAATGTGAAGTGACTATAAAACCTGCTCTACTAAAATCGACGACGTCGATATCGAAAAAGCGGAATTTAAAAAAAAAAATTTTAACTGTGGAATGGGAAATTCATAAAGTTTTAATAATCTTTAGATAATTTTTAATTGAAATTTTCACATTTATATGAATAAAAAAAATGGATGCATCGAAACTTTTTACTTGTTTCAATCTGAAATCTAAAATATGTAAGCAATAGAGTTTGTTGCAAATTTTACCTTTTCCAGGCATTTTAGCTTCACAAAAAAATCTTTAAATTTGTATAATTAAAAAACTAAAATATTTTTCCAACATTAAATTTTATTTTATGATCCTGAAATGAATTTCTCTTTTAGCATAGCAAAGCATTTTTTTTTTTAATTTAAATTTTTTAGTTATAATGAAAAATTAACCTGACAAAAGAATTTTTCTAATGAATTCATGCTAAGATTTTTCTTTTTTTATGTAAAATCTTTTTATTGTTTTGCTATGTGGACAATAAACGCCGACGATGATAATAAAAAAAAAATTTTATTAGCTTTTTTTCAGGTGTGTTTCTTTGACTTCTTAAGGCTATTCGAGAAAAATGTCATAAGCGTGTAAAAAAAACTTTCTGAACATTGTTCAGACAAAAAACTTATTCTGTGTAATAGAAAACGATAAAAAAAATTATTGAAAAATCAGCTATAAAATTCATTTGAACTATTTAACAGTTCAGACAAAAGTAATAAAATATTGAACCAAAGAGAATTAAAGGGTAAGGAATGGTAAATTTCAATTTTAAACAAAAGAGTTTACCAGTGTTTTAACATTATTTTTTTTAATGATATCCATCGGTGAAGTAAATTTTTATCAGTTTTTCCATTCGAGATTAACATTTAAATTTTTCCAAAAATTTAGAAAATTTTCAGTTGAAGTTTTAACTGAAGAAGTTTATTATTTTAACATTGTAATTTGATCCATTTAAGAAGGGTTCTTTGGTATAGTTTCAGAATTGCAGCACTTATAAGACATTTTATATGTGCACAAAAAACAACTGCAATATGTTTTCTATATTGTCTTGAAAATTGTATACGTTTTAAATTTTGATATAATTTTGAATTTTAGTTTCTCTTAATGCTAGGCTAAATTACATTTAATGCGTTTTTAATAAACTCGTGTCATTTCAACCCTCATTATGTTAAAATTCACTTTAATTCGACCCTTCACAAATTTTTTTTGTCTATATAGATAATTGCAGAGTTTTTAATTATAAAAATTCACTTGGGTGGCTTCGTGATAGTAATCTAATGATTAAAAAACTGTGTTTTATTGATGAAGAGTAGCACTTCATGTACAAGTACAGATATAAAAAGTATTTCAAAAAATAAAGTAATTGGTTGGTAAATTAAATTAGTTAATTTTTCATTAAAATTTGAGATGTTTCGGTTTGTAAATTTAAATTTTTTACAAATTCCAAACCGAGACATTGGGCAAATAAGACAGATCGACGGTAGCCTATTATGTATAGTGTACTTTCCCCACGGAAAATTTTAAAAGGCTTTCCTGGGGAAGCGATCTAGAAGCAATTGAAAAAATTACATTACTTCTGTGGAAGAGATAAATCAGCAATACAGAAACGGTTCTCAGGAAGGCGCTTCTGTATTACTTCCACAATGCATGGGGGATCCATATGGCATATAATATGCCTTTCAATTCAGGCATGAAGAAAAATTAAAAAAGGAAACAATGAAGGAAACGAGCGTTCAAGCTTCCGAGGAAGGCTTCCACCATGCATGGGGATTCATTTCCGGTTGGGATGCATAATGCATTAGTTCGTGAATTTGTCTGCCAGCGGTACGTGAGATCGTGAGTTTATTTCAATGACGATTTAAGTTGACTCCAGCAGTAGGAAAATTTACAGTATTATAGTTATTATTAGTAGGAGTCTAATTACAACCAAATGTCTTGGCCTATGGCATGGCCTAAGAGGTTGACCTATGCCCTCATTTAATGTGAAAAGTTTCACATTAAAATTAAATTTTAATCAATATTTGAACTCACCTTAAATTTTCTTTTTTTGTCATTTTAAAGTTTCATTAAAAAAATTCCAACAACAACCACAAAAGAATATAGAAATATATAAATCGACTTCGACAAAGATAAAAACGTAATTAATAGTCTTAAAAAAGATAATCTCTCTCTGTATTTTTTTTCTTTCTATTCCTCTAAAATTCAATTTTTACAATTTATGACAGGTGTTTTCCATAAACCAAAAAGAACATAAAAAAACAACATTTAAATATATATTTTTTTTAATATTTATTTCTTCCCAATTTCATTAATTTATTTACATTCTTTCAAAAAAAAAAAAAAATAATCAAAAATACCACTAAAAGTCTAAAATAATAGGTGTAATATAGGCAGAGGTAAATTTTGACCCCCAGAAACAAACAAATTTTGATTATATTTAAGTTTTTTTTATTTATTAATAATTTGTCAGCTAGTTTATCACGAGCCGAAATTTTTTTTTTAATGTGGCTGACGTGAGTATAATTGATTTTTTCTAACAAAATATTTTATGTTTTTTTTTTTCATAAATTTTCGTTTTGTTTGATAGATGCTACAATGAACCAAACATAAAACAGAGGTTTGGTTTTTTTTGAAAAAGTAAAGATTTTGTGTCGAAATTCTTTTTGAACTCATAAAAAACAGAGTTAAAACTATAATCTTTTATTAATGATATTAATGATAATTGGATCTTGTTCGTAACACAATATCGCTTATGCAAGAAACTGTATAGTAGATATTTTATTCGGAAATTTAATTTATAAAGTAAGAACAAAAAAAAAATCACTTATTAAACAGGATATCACTAGTAGAGCGTCCGTCTTCGTATATATAATAAGTCGATGGTCTTTTATGAATCCGGTTTTACAAGCTTTAAAAATTTTAATAATGAAAACAGAAAGAAAAAAAAAAATTGGGGAGCTGCCCAAAATTGTATAAAGATAATGGCATATAATTAGCTATCAAATAATATAAATATGCAAAGTTTTTGAAGTGTAGAATAAGAGCTTAGATTTGGGTAGATGATCATTAAAGTTTGACGATGTAAAATTAACTATCAAGCAATGGTAGGCCAGATATTAAGATTAGTTTGAGGGTTATAAGTTATTTATCAAGTGATGGTAGACAAAATATAGTAAGTGATGTTAAAGTCCTGTGAAAATCCAATTTAATGATTATAAATTAATATTGAGATTCTTCTATATTTTTCCACGATTTCAGCTTAATTCACTGTTCCTTTCTTTTGAATGATATTTCATAATCAATTTCAACATATTTTTGGTTTACTTTAACTGATATCATAATGTAGACATCTTGTGCACATCTTCTAGCAGGTTCAAGTCTTTTAGCCAGATTTGGGCCGGTTTGTCGCGTTTACCTCCTTTTTTTGTAGGATTATGTGTTTCTAGATTCAACCTCAATATTTATTGCTAATTCACTTGGTCCAATGATCCTTAAAATTCCTCGGATCCTTAAGATTTTAGTCTACGATCACATTATCTATTTTGTATTTTTATACAGCTGTCAGTGTATTCTCCTTATTTAACAATTAGAAATTTTCTAATTTTTTAATCAAATATTTTAGATCTTATCTCTTGGTCTACTCTAATCCTAAAACATCGATTCTCTGTGTGACATTTCTAAGATTATGAATCATTATTAATTTTACTCTAAAGAAGAAGAAAAATTTTTTTTTTGCAAATGATCGAAAATTCCAAAATAATTAATTTCTATATAATTTTTTTTTTATACAACTCCGAACTTGAATAATTAATTCAATTTTTGAATTTTCTCTTATTGAACCTGTTAGCATCTCGAAATATTATTAATACAGATTAGAAATCAAATGGAAAAGACATAAATTTAAATATAATAAAATTAAATAATTTTATATATTAGATTGAAATCTTTTTGGTAGAAATTCTTGTTTATTTATTTATATTTTTTTTAATGGATTAAATTATTCATTTTTTCATTTTTTTCTGTCAGTTTATAAGATTAGAGAAAAAAAAACTTTAAATAAAATGATAAAAAAAAA
The DNA here is from genome assembly GCA_949752835.1 of Empis stercorea. Taxonomy (NCBI): domain Eukaryota; kingdom Metazoa; phylum Arthropoda; class Insecta; order Diptera; family Empididae; genus Empis; species Empis stercorea. The sequence goes on from OX457087.1 coordinate 10,447,751, forward strand.
ATTTCATTTAAATTCTTTCTAATTTGTAAATCATTTTAAGAAAATTAGTTACACGATCTTTTTGGTGCTTCAACAATGCAAAGAGAAACAAACTTACATATCAATGATTTCTCAAAAAAAAAAAAAAATCGGCCTTGTTTTTAATTGTGCGTAACGAATGTTATGTGTACAAACCACAAGAAGGATTGAAATTTTATTGAATATAAATTTCAATTCTAAAAAGATCAGTTTTCTTGCGAATGGAAATTTTTTCTGTTAAAATTTGAAATTATATTATTGGAATTTCCATTGAATCGTATATGAAAAATCACGTACAATCTTACAGTAATTTGATTATTTTGCTAATCAATAACAATAAAAAAAAAAAAATAGAATGAAAATATATAAATAAAAAATTGAACTTTAAAAATTTTATCTTTCAGATATCTACAATATTAAATCGTAGTTTTACATTTCAGTTTTATTTTTTTTTTATTTTTTACAATTTCCAATTTATGATCATTTGGTTAGTTTCTGTGTATACATATAGTATGTATAGATACAATTTGTATATATAAAGAAAAATCGATAAACACGGTTGATTAAATACCGCATTCTAAAGAAAATTACACGCGTTTTTTTTTTTTTTTGTATATCTTTTAAATTTTTCTTCAGAAATTGAAAACGTACTTTAAATTCTGTTTCCGATAATTACATTATAAAATATATATAAAAGACCGATAAAAATATTTAATTTGTTGTATGTATTTTACGAAATCCAGATTTTAATCTATTTTTGAAAATTTATTGAAGAAAACGTTAAAGGTAATTGGGAAAATGTAAAAACCGATAAACTTTTTAAGTAAAATTTTTGAAAGTCGTTAATTATTTTACTTTTGAATTTGAACAAAAAAAAAGTTTTAGCAAAAGTTCTGATTAAGTGAATGGATTGGAAAGGAGAAATACTCGTATAGAATTCACGCATTCACCCATTGTGAGTCTTTCCTGTTTGTCGCAGCGCTTGAACATTATTTGATTAGTATTAGAGTCAAGATTTTCATGCAAATTAAGCTTGGGCTACAATGTGCAGATTAGTTCGGTACCGATCAGTTCAGTTCCTTTCCGAATCGATTCGTTAAGTGGGCTGGCTACATAGCTTCCGACACCAACCGATTAAATTTGTCAGTTTGAAGTTTTGTAGTGTCAAAAAAAAAAAAATTGGTGACGTTTTGTGTCGAAAAAAAAATTATTTTCATAAAAATGGATAATTTAATGTTTGTTAAATAATTCAGGATATAATTTAATATCCTCAATAAACTTTTCTTCATCCATCATATTGAAAATATTGGCGGCGATTAACCTAACCTAAATTATATTGACTGACATATCATTTCTCATGAAGTTAGCTTCAGTAGGTTCCGTGAAAGTTCAATCGTTCCGAACTCTTTCCATTTGTTCTGTTCCGAATCGATCAGTTCCAACCTATTGTGTTCAGCCAATCGATTTTCCATACAAAATATATGAAGACGTCAAATTTGGAAATTACCGAACTGATCGGCACATTGTAGCCCAAGCTTTATTATTTTTCAAATCTTGAGTCTGAAAAAAACTATACGGTACTACGAAATTCGTAATTAAAGGAAACATCGTCAGTCACATCATTTCCCGCTGTTAAATTTCAAAATCAAATAAAAAAATATATAATTATTCCTTCCTATATCCACTTTTTCCTTTATTATGACCATTTCTCATCAAAAATGGATAAAAAATTCACACATTTTCTGTACCCACAAAAAAAAAAAAAACTAATCTGTAGTTTGGTCGCTATTCTTGATCAATTCTTTAAGATTTGCAAAAAAAAAAAAAAATTTGTCGTGCTTTCCTTTTTCAAAACACCATAAACAGAAACATTAATATTTTTTTTTTTGTAATACGTTTCATATAAAACGGATATAAAAGATTTCGTATATATGTTATTAATAATTTCGATCCTTTAAAAATTTTCTCAGGCTTTAATGATCTTCATTTGATGTTCTGAAAGTTTTCACAAAATTTTTTTGTTGCCGCACCTTTTCTCGTTGTTGTTGTTGTTGTTGTGTTTCATCTCTAATCTTGATTTTTTTTCCATGTATAATGAGTTCTTCATCATTGTGTATATGTATATAAATCTTGTGGCTATAATTTTTTTTTCAGTGATAATCGTTTTATCTGGATTTTGTTTTTTAAGTGTTGTATTTATGATATTATACCTTTTGAAATTTTGCAAAAAAAACAACAAAAACTATCGACAATTTCCGCATGAGAACTGAAGATTTTTGTTGTTGTTGTTCCTAATCAAAGAATCACACAGATAAAAAAAATTCAAAATTTGTTAGATTTCTTCTTGTATTCACAAAAAAATAAAACAGATCATAAGCATAATCATAGCTCTTAGATAGATTATGATTTTTATGTATATAAATCAAAAAAGAATGTTACAGTTTTTTTTTGTGGTTTTCGATAAGAAAAAATTTAATAACAAATATTTAAAATTTTTTTTTGAAATTCATTCATCACCTCTTTTTTTTTGCCTTTGAATATTATATTTAATTCCACCTATAATTTTTTTTTTATGTGATCACGTCTCTTTTGATCGAAACAAGATCACCTGTAATTGTTTTCTTATTTCCCATTCTTTTTTTATAGCATTCCAAATCAATTCAATAAAAAATTAAATCTCCAATTCTTTTATTTCGTTTTTTCTAATATTCTTTGAGACACGGCAAAGGCACGGCATCCAAAATGATGAATAGAAAATTATTAATCAGACACTAAAAAAAAATAAAAAATAATAAATGATTATGAAAAATTTCGCTTCATCATTGAAATTGCAATCAATTTTAATGTTTATAAGCTTTATTGTTTTGTTGTTGTTGTTGTTGTTGTTCTTCATTCAAATCCAATGATGAAATTGAAAAAGATTGTTTTGGTGAATTTTAACAACACACAAAAATGACTGATTCTATGGGTTAAAAAGGTCATTGATTAATAATAATTAATTTGATGTAGTTTTTTTTTTTTGTTTGGGGCCTAAAATTTTTTATGTGTGTACAAAGATTGTTTAATAGAAATTGAAACAGAGACGAAAGGTTTCAAAAAAATTTGAAAAATTTATTTTCGGTATGTCTTTTTGAAGAGTTTTATATAGTTTAGTTTAGACTTAGAGAGAATGATTTGAAATATTTTCAGTAAAGAAGTCGTCTTTTCTGTTGGTAATCGGTGTTTGCTGACGACCAATGGACGGCAAGACAACAGAATTGAATAAATATTATTATATATATATATATATATATATAAATAACAAGAATTAAATTTTGAAACCCAAAATATACATACATACATATATTTTTTTGTGAATTTCGACGAAAGGTGATCAATTTAAATCGATTTTTATTACCTTTTCGATTAGATTTATCTCGCCTAGTGAATATTAATAGGAACATTTTTTTTTTTGTTTTATAATATTTTTCTGTTTGGCTTTTTTTGAATTGAAAATTGTTTCCTTTTATTATATAGTTTTTTTTTTTATTTGTTGATCATTAAACAAGAAAAACAAGATCGAATGTGAATCAGAAAATTTTATATACCAGTCTGTTTTCTGGTAGATGAAATTTATTAGATTTTGTTTTCTTTCACATATTAAATTCATTAGAGTTTGTAGAAATTGATATACCGGTCTTTGTTTAGGTTAAAATTATAGATAGAATTTTTATATGCTATATTAATGTTGCTATAAATAAATGACATTAAAATTCCTGAAAAAGTTAAATTAAAAAAAAAACTGGTGTAGAATCATATACTTATAGAAAAAGAAGATAGCCAGAGAGAATTTCAAGTGTTAATCAAATGCGGTTACATTTTCGAAAAAAAAAATATTAGATTAACTTATGTTGGAAAGAAAGGATATAATATATGCTTCTTCAGATGAGACTTTATTGGCGCCCATTAATATCCCTTAACGAATTATTAAAACCAGTCTTAGTTCTATAATAAATTGTCCTTTAATATAATGTAATATTCTTTAAGTGATTTAAGTATTCGAATTGGAATTAATCTATGATTTTAAATGTGTGCTCCTTCCAAGATATTGTCAGTCACAGAGCTTATGACTGATATTCTTCTACTGATCCAATCTCCGCACATCTCTTACAGAGATCAAATGAGTCAGAAAACCTATTTCCTATCTTTGCAACAAGACAATAACCTGTCAGAATCTCTACTACAAGTTTAGGGTTATGACAGTTTTAAGATATTCTAGTAACTTTGTGTTCCTTTCACAGTCCTAACAATGATCACAACAAATGTTTCATCATTTTATTTAAATGATATATTTAATTTATATATTTTTCTCTTTTCAGAAATTATTCCAGAAGTCAAAAATTTAATTGATTTTCGGGGAAACACACATCCTGGAAACAAATATTACTGCGCATTGATGTACAAATTTTGTACATAGAAATATTAAGAGAAAAAATGAAATCAATTTTAGAATTAATCACATTAAAAAAATCCTCAAATATCACATTAACTCAAAGACTGTCATCCACCACCACAATAAATTATATATTGCCATATTTATTTTTAATTCTAATTATACAAAATCCAATAATACATTCATCATCTACATCATCACTATCAGTAGCATCACAAACATCATCAATAAATTCACAATCACCAAATCCATTTGGTGTAATATTAGTTAGATCACCAGAATCAACAGTTGCACCAAGAGGTGATGAAGTTTTATTTGAATGTGAATTAAATTTAGATCCAGATAAAATTAAATGGCGATTTCGACATATTAATTCAAATTGGGATTTTAATGGTTTCAAATATTTGGTAAGTTTTTTTAACACATAAATTTCATAAAAATTAAGTAAGTAATATAAATTTTTTTCTCTTTAAAATTTAATTAAAATTAAGGATGGCTATAATATTACAAATGAGGATGCAACATCAAAATTACGAATATATGTATCACCAGAAACACTTGGTGAATATCAATGTGTATCATGGTTTGGTTCATCAGCAATTGCATCAGTACCAGCTAAATTAACATTAGCTACAATTAGTTTAAATACAATCGATAATAATAATGCTAATGATGATCAAAATAGAAATTTAAATAATAATGATGAAATATTACGGTGGCGTGTATCACCAAAAAATAGTATATTAATAAAATGTGGTAATATTGATTCAAATCCAATACCAGTATGGAGTTTTCATAAAAATGGTATACCAATACCAAGATCAGATAATCAATTATCAACTGGTTCATTAATATTAAATACAGTTGCTACAAAAGATTCTGGTTTATATTCATGTTCAGCAATGAATTCAATAACTGGTGATGAAATTCAATTACCACAAAAAATTGATTTAACTGTTGAACATACACAACGTACAGCACCACATTTTTTAATACAACCATCTAATAAAATTTCCGTACATCCTGGACAAAATGTAATATTAGAATGTCCTGGTGTTGGTAATCCACCACCAAAACCAGTATGGAGTAGTCCTGATGTACAAAATAATATGTCAAATAATCGTACAACAACATTACCATATGGTTTACAAATAACAAATGTTAGTCCAAATGATAATGGTACATATACATGTCGATTAGATAATGGTATATCACCAGTTTTAGTATATACATTTCGATTAGAAGTATTAGAGAAACCGGTAATATTGAGAGGACCAATAGCAACATTGACAAATGAAAGTCAAAGTTTAGAATTAGAATGTATAGCTAGAGGTACACCACAACCAGAAATTTATTGGATGATTAATGGTATTGATACAAGAAAAGATAATTTAATACGGCATGATGGTAGCCGATTAATAATTAAAACTGTTAAAAAATCACATGCTGGTGTTGTACAATGTTTTGCTAAAAATGATGCCGGTGAGGTAAGTAAATTTTACTAAATTTTTGCAATGTTTTATGAGAAAAAGTTCCTATAATTCTGGGCTATTTAAGTATTATTCAAAGTTTCTACATGATAAAATATTGAAATTTCGAAAAAACTATACTATTTTCCTAATTAAACCAAAACTTTTTATTATTTATTATAATTTTTTAAAATACTAAAAGAAAACCAAAAAATTTTGTAAAAAAAAAATTCTCAATTTCCATCATCTTCATCAATTCCAAGATCATCATCTAATAAACGTAATTTAGCATTTGGATCAACAATCATTTTTCTAATTAATGTTGTTATTTCTGGTAATAAATCAATAAATATTGGAAATTTATCACGTCTTGGTGGTCCCTTATCTATACCACTCCATATTAATGTTACTGGTGTACGGGCTGTTTGTGATAAACTTATTTCAAATGCACCCGGTCTTGGTGGTGCATCTTTATTACGATATAATGCAAATATACGATCTGGAAATTGTTCTTCTAAATATGCTAAAAATTCAATTGCTTTTATTTTAAATATTGGACATTCTTCAGAATGTTCAATATAAATCATTGTACGTGATGGATTAAAATTTTCATCAGCTGCATAATCTAAATTTTTTTGTTTTTTTTCAGCTTTTGCTTTTGACATTTTTTTTAGTTTTTATGTTTAAACATTATTTTAATTTTTGGATGAAGTAATAATTTTGTTTTAACAATAAATTTTTTTTTTCTTAAGAAAATTTCGAAAATTTAGACAAAAAAAAAATGAAATGAATGAATTTTTTTTTTGAATTTATGAAATTAATTTTTGAATTAAAATGAATTTAGTTTTAGATATTTTTGATATTTCTAGGTTATATAAAACTAGATTTGTTTTTTTTTTTTATTCTATTTAACAGAGTAACGAAAGTAATTTACTTCAAGTGAATCCATTACAAATTCATGGTAATGGTACAACACCATTAGGATTTGTACCAACTAAAATGAATTTTGATCATACTGGTAAACCAAATAAATCACGAAGAAAACATAAATTACGTAAGTAAAAAAACAAAAATTTATTTTTCTTAACTATTATTATATAAATTTTATTTATAATTTTTCTTCTTGTCTTGATTTTTATTTAAAAATGATAAAAAAACTTATAAAACTTAAAATGTTTTTATAATTTTTTAACAGTAACAACTGGTACTTTTGATATTAATTTTTTCTCTTCAGCATTTAATAATTTTAATTTTAATTTCATTTCTTCAATTTGATATAAATGTAATTCTTTCATATGTTTTAATGATTCTTTAGCTTGTTGTAATTCAATTTTAGATTTTTCCATTTTAATTTGTTCATCTTTAGATTTAAATTCAGCTTCTTTCATACGATAAAAATTAATTTTCTCTTCAATATTATTATCAATTGTTGATGTTGGTGTTATTATTGTTGAATTTGATAAATTATTATTATTATTATTATTATGTGAACAACATACTCCTTGTTGCTGTTGGGTAGTAATTGGTGTTGATTTATGATGTAAATGTGGTAATGGTGGTTGTTGTTGTTGTTGTTGAATAATTTGTGGTTGTTGTTGTTGATGAATAATTGGTTGATATTGTTCAGATAAAATTGCTGTTGCTGTTGTTGGATTTGATATACGATATGATGTTGTTGTATATGCTTGAATTGATGAATTTGGTTGTTGTTGCTGTTGTTGATTATTAATACCAATTATATTATTATCTTTTTGATGATGATGTGTTATTGTATCTGGTGTTTTTATTTGTAATACAATTTCTTCACCTGGTCGTGTTGGTCTTGAATTTTTAAATTCTAATAAATCATTTAATGTTAATTTATCAGCACTAATATGATCAATATTATATTGATGTGTTGTTGTTGATGTTGTATTATTATCTAATAATACATCATTTGATGATGTTGATATTTCAACTTCATGTTGCATATCATTATCATCATTATTATTATCTTGTATCATTTCAATTTCATCATTATCATTATCATCATCATCAAGATCACATTCTTTTTCATATTTAATATGATTATCAATAATATTAACACTTTCAATTTTTTTAATTGTTATTGATGGTTTTTTCGATATTTTATTATTAATTGTAGTAGTTGATATTGGATCACCACCAATTGGATAATGTTTTCGTAATCTAAAAAAAAAATGAAAAAATTACATGTATAAAAAAAAAATTTTCATAGAAATTTAATTATTTTGAGTTTTTTTAAAGAAAAAATGCACAAAAACACAAAATTTAAATTAATTTTTGAAACAAACTGAAAATGAATTTACACTTTACCATACATTTTTTTAGGGAGTGGAAATAACAAATACACGAGTTATTTTATATATATTCAAAATTCCATCATTCCACTCCACTTAAAAATTCTTCGTCATTTTATTACAACAAACAACAACAAAAACTACAGAGATTAAACTCAACAATAATAATATGATGGTTCAGTTCAACCAACAATTTTACAATTTAACAACAGGGAAAATGATTGTAATTATCATTCATAAAATTTCATTAATTAATAATTTTTATTTACCTTGCATTTAACCAAAATTTCTGTATTTGTTTAACATTTCGTACGGTTACCGTATCTGGATGATTATTATATATTTCAGCAATTCGATCCCAACAATCCCGTACTGAACAATTCTTTTTAGCTGAGTTACGACGATATTTTATATCAATAATATCTTCATTTTGATGAAATAATTCATATAAAATAGATTTTTCTTCTTTAGTAAATCTTGCTGGTGCGACTGTTGTTGTTGCATTATTTGATGTTCCACTGGTGCTCATATTTCTTTTTATTTTGTTTAGAAATTGTTTTTTTCTTTTAATATTGTCAATTTGTAAAAATCAAAAAAAATTTCTTCAATATTTTTCTGTTTTATTTTTATTTTCAAAAAAAAATTGCCACTCAAATTTAATTTCTTTTGGTACTTTTTTTTTATACCATGAGATAATTTTTTAAGTGAAATTTTTTTTTTATATATTTTCCTCAAAAATTTTTTTTTAGAATTACTCCACTCTTGTGAAATGAAAAAAAAAGTTTTTTTCAATTTTTTTTTTACTTGACGTATGTGAACTAACTCAACTCGTTGACATCTCAAAATCGACTGAGTGGAAAATATAAATTTTTCGAAAATGTAAAATGTCAAAAATAATATATGAGATTTTGTGAATTGAGTTGAGTTGAGTTTTAAATTGATGTATAATAAAATTTAATATGGCACTATTAATCAATGATGCTTTCCAAATTCGTAAATTCCTTTTTCCGAGCTATTGCAGGTCAGGTGGCGCGACAATTTGAAATCTATATACTCTTGAGGTTCATATAATCTAGGTTAGATGGCGCGACAGTTAGTTAAAAAAATCGTTATTATAAATTTGAATAAATTTTCACCAAAATAAATTTCAACTATGATTTCCAAAAAATCTGTTCTATAGCTAGATGATGGCATGTAAAATTAAATCATAATTAAAAATTATTTGAATTATATTTTATTTTCAACTATTTGAAATATCCCTCAAAGCTATATATGTCACTCCTAATAGTCATGGTACATTATTTATTTATGCTGAATTTTCCATATTTTCTATCAACCTTTGAATTATAATTAAAAAAAAAAGTTATTATTAATTTTGTTGTTGTTTTTTGTTTTGTTAATCAGATGATGAAGTTGAACTAGAACTAGTTGATGAACTAGAACTACTACTACCACTTTCACCTTTTTCATAATTATAATGTTTATCTTTTTCTGGTAATTTTAATTTAGCTGGTTCTTTTTTTAATATATCAACAATATTTGGTAATAATTCATCCCAAGTTCTTGGAAATTTATGATGATGTGTTGGTCCTTTATTAACACCACTCCATAATAAATGTTTAGATGTACGTGCTGTTTCACATAAATTAATTTCAAATGCACCTTTTCTTGGTTTTAATTTACCATATTGATTACGATTTAATATAAATTTACGATCTGGATAACGTTGTTGTAAAAAAAATTGAAATTCAATTGCAATTTCTTTAAATATTGGACAATCTTCAGAATGTTCTATATAAATAATAGAACGATTTGGATCAAAATATTGTTCATCGGACCAATCAACTTTTCTCGGATTTGGTGCTTTCTTTTTTGTTGATTTTTTTGGCATTTTTACTATTTCTTTTTTCGGAATTTTCTTTTTTATATTAGAATTTTTAAATTTTTTTTAAATTTTCGAAATATATTTTGAATAAATAATAAAAAAATAAAATTTATAAAAAAAAAAATATGTATATGAAATTTTTAAAATAATTTTTTTTTACGGAAAAATAATCAAAAATTAAAAATATTTAAAAAAATAAAAATTTTTTTTCCAGCCAATATGATTCCACCTAGTCGACCAAATGTCACCCGATTATCTGATGATTCAGTAATGTTACGATGGTATGTACAAAAAAATGATGGTTTACCAATATTATTTTTTAAAGTACAATATCGTATGTTGGGTGATATTACAAAAGAAATACCAAGAGAAAATTGGCAAACAACAAATGAAGATATACAATATGGTAAACGTGATAATCGTAATAATAATAATAATAACAACAACAATGATATTATTAAAAATTTTACATCATCTGTATCGGATTTAAAACCAGATCGTTTTTATCGATTTCGTATAATTGCTGTATATTCAAATCAGGATAATAAAGAAGGACCAACATCTGGTAAATTTTTATTACAACGTGGTTCAACATTAGGACCAACAAAAGGTCATTTACCATCACCAATATTAACATTAGTTGAACCAATATCAGAAAATATAATTGTATTATATTGGACATTAGATATAAATCGTTCAAATACAATAATTGATGGTTTTTATGCATATCATCGTTCAGCATCATCGGCTGGTGAATATACAAAAACAACAATAGATGGAATGAATACTAGACAATATAAAATTGATATATTAGAACCAAATACACCATATGAATTTAAATTACAAAGTTTTACAGCATCAGCAGCATCTGAATTTAGTTCAATATTAACAGGGAAAACATTAAGTAAATAATTTTTAATTAAATTTTATATAAAAAAAACAATTTTCAAAAAATTTGTTAATTTTTTTAATTTTAGAATTACCAACACAACCACCATTAATAACAACTACACTTAATCCAGCCTCAATACCATCACAGGGTAATGAAACATATTATCCTGTTGTTGCTGGTGCTGTTGGTGGTGGAATATTATTACTTTTAGTTGTATTATTAGCATGTTTTTGTTTAAAGAGAAGAAAAAATAGTCAACAAGAAGGTAATAAAATTTATAAATAATTTATGATCATATGTATAATTAAGAAATAAAATTTGTATCATCCCAGATGAAGATAATAAACCTCATATAGATCATATTCAAGCTGATAGTCATATTGTACCGCAACATCATAAAACAACACATCGGATGAATGGTGTTATGAATATAACACCAAATCCAATGGCACATGAAGGCGATAAGGTTAGTTTATATTTTGAAATATAGAAAATTTGCATTATAAGTTGGAGTCGCTTTTTGTATAGTAGTTATATTACATTATGCCAAAAAAAAATTTTATATTGCTTGAAAAATCATTTTTATATTCTATTTTTATACATAATCAAAATTGAAATTTATTGGTAATTTTTTTAAAAATATATCTTCAGTCACTGGGTTGTAAGAAATTATAATTTAATAATTTGAAAATTGAGTTAAAAAAAAAATGAATTTGAGATTAAAATTGTTTAATCAACAATTTAATGGGGCAATGGCGAAATAATTATTGAATTATTAATTTTAATTGCAAGAATAAATGTAAATTTTGATGCTGCAAATGTTGATACTACAGAAATTTCTCTTACATAAATGTTGATACCAAAAATATTGAAGGATTCAATGTAATATAAATTATACAATTTAAATTCTACTCAAATTTTGAAATTTCATGTAAAAAATCATTTATTTAATATTGATACAGACGATTTTCTGTATTACATGCGATTTGCTCTACAACTTTAATCGAAAAGAAGAAATTGGCATGTAAATTAAATATTCAAAAACGAATTTTAAAATATTATTATAAAATTATTAAATATAAATTCTTAATATAGTGACTTCTAATTTTCCTAAATCATCTTAAAAGTAGAAATCTTTCTGAATTCAAGAATATTTAATTAATAATTTTATAAATATTTATAATAAGTTTTTTATTCATAATTTCAATATGAAATATGGAATAAAAAATTTAATATATTTTTTATCTAAATTATTAAATATTCTTTATAATTTCAGTTAGATACTAACAATTATCATTTTCTTCTTCAAATTTTGAATACTAAAAGCATGATACAAAAAAAATACTAACAATACTAATCAAATATCCCAAAAATCATTATTCCATTCTTTTCTATTTCTATATATCCAAACTATCATTTTTTTTCATCATTCAATCTTCTTTAATTTACTCAATGATTATGTATAATTTTAGTTGGTATAAAGGTCTAGTTAAATATTCACTAAGCGCTTTTGCATGTTGCACAAAAAAATGTCCCAATCAATACAACAACAAAAAAAAAAACGAAATTCTATATATCCAATTTTTTTCTATCTCTACAAAAACTCTTTCTAAATCCACACAAAAAAAACATCCTTTATATTATCAGTTCCTTTGTCAATACCCAACTCCCTCCCCAAAAAAAACCCCAGTAAACTAACAAAAAGTGTGGCCGTAGCATAAAATCTAGTGCGACTTTGAAGTATTATGCTTCTAGCTTAGAATATCAGCGTGAATGTTCTAGAATCGCAATGTGATGGAGCTGAGGTTTATGCCAACAACGGGTCCTGGACATCAGATGATTGGAGGAGGAGGAGGATTAGGAGGTGGAATAGGAGGAGGAGGAGGTTCAACAACACCATCACCAATTGGTACAGCAACATGTGTTGGTGTAGGTTTATCAATTGGAACATCTGTAAATGGATTACCACATAACAATTCTAATAATCATCATCAACATCAGATGACCCAACATCAACAACAACAGCATCATAATCGATCCCAAACACCACCACCAATTCCACCACATCAATATCAACACCACCAACAACAACAACAACAACATCATAATACAAATAATTATCCACAAATGACACATCATCAATTTATGACATTACATTCACAAATGCAAACTGGTGTATTACCATATCATCATCCATCACCACCATCACAATCATTTATTGTAACTCCAAAATCACCAACAATGTTACATAAACAACAACAACAACAACCACCACCACAATATCAAAATAATAATTTACATTATAATGGTGGACAACAACATCCACCACCACAACATCATCAATCTTCAAATTCAATGACACCTAATTTAGATAATAATCGTCGAACATTAGATCGTAGTCAAAGAAATTTATCACATCATTATTCACCAGCACCAGTTATGACAAATTATGATGCATCAATGCCATGTGATGGATTACCAACACGTATACCATCATTACGTCGAACACGACGTTCACCAGGTCATAATAATCATAATAATAACAATAATAATATTAATATAAATAATAATAATAATAATAATGGTGTTATTACTGTACCTGGTAGTCCAAGAATTCAACGTTCACCAATTACAGTTAGAGCACAACCAGCTGTTATTAAACGTAGTCGATTAGGTAGTCATACAGATAATATGTCATCAGGAAGTCTTAACAGTATTGAAGTTTAAATAATAAGAAAAAAATATGAGTAATTTATAGAAGAAATCAGAAATCTGGTAATTTTTTAAAAAAATAATAGATGGCAGCACATTAGAAATAAGTAAATCCATAATAATGAAATATATATAGTAATTTATATCACATAATAAGAAACACCAATCATTTACATTACATATAGAAAAAAAAGGATCAGGACTTGTTGTAAAAATACAAAATTTAATTAAAAATTAATAATAATATTATTTTTTGGAACTCTGCAGCCATTGTGTGATATTATATAATTTTATGAATTTTATTATTATATAAATTTAATTTAACAAATAATAATTAATAAATTAATTAATTTTTTTTTTTCAATCAATTATTGATAATTTTTTGTAGGTAATAAAAATTAATTAAGATTTAATTAAAAATTAATTCAAATATAAAATTAAATTATTTTAATTAATTAAATCTTAAAATATATTAATAATAAAAAAAAAGACAAAATAGTAAATAATTTTTATAAACTAAAAAAAAATTAACAAAAATTATTTTATAAATGACTGAGGAAAAATACATAAATAATTATTAAATATATAATTTATAGTTAAAATTAAATTATTTAATTTTTTAAATAAAAAAAAAAACAGAAAAATTAAATATAAATAAATTTAAATATACTATTTAAGTCTTCCTAAAAAAACTTATATATAATTTTCAAAAAGAAATTACAGTGGAATTTAATACTAATTAATTAACATGGAAATAATTTTAAAAATCGTACGATTGTGTAGTATTTTACGAAAGGCTTGATTTTTTACTTAAATAAATCCTAATAATCCTAATTAAAATAATTTAACTTAATTTGTTATGTTGCCGGATATCACAATAACAATAATGTATAGGTAAAATGAGATTCAAATTGAACGTGTTTATTGTATAATTAAATTTAGAATAAATACATCACTGTTTAATTACTTAGAACATACAAGTTAAATTGGTATTTTTACAATTTAAATTTATACACTTTTTACAGTTCAAATTAATCGTTTTTTATTGGATTTCAAATTGGTTATTTCCTCAATAAGGTACTTTTTTTTGACAATGAAAACAATATCCTTAAAAAAAGTACTATTTTTTCTTTAGTTCAAGGCGATTTGTAAAAGAACTAAATTGATTTTTGCAAAAAGGATCAATTTGAATTGTAAAAAAATACCATTTTAAACTGGAAAAGTATCAATTTGGACAAGAGACTGCTAAATATATTTTTTAATTACAATTTTCTTAATTATAATTTACCATTTTCCAAAAACTTTGCCTTTTTGTAGATTCTAGATAATGGAAATTAAAGTTAGTAAATAAAAATTACATAAAAATAATTGGAATTTTTAAATTGTTGTAATAAATTTTCAATAAGAAATGTTATCTTGTCAAAAAAATTGTACCTATATATACTATAATTAATTTAATATACTAAACTTTTAATATTGTCCTGTTTTTGATGAAAATTATATTAATAAATTCGTCCTTGCTTTTGTTATTACTAAATATTGAATTACATAAAACTTTAATGTTCGCTGAATTAATTCCAACCAATATTCAATTTCTTTGCGTCATTTGACACAATTTTATTTGCCCAAAATTATTTCCAAATTTAAATTAATAAATTCTATACTTCAATAATTATAATACAAAAAAAAATGATAAAAATCATTTTAACATTTATTTATAATTATATTTAAATTTAATAAATAATTAATCGTCCAGCCATTTTTAAATATAATAATTAAAATATAAACTTAACATAAATAAAATATTACTTAAAATTTTTTAATTTAATTTTTGTAAAGTTAATAAATATAAAAATACTTTTTAAAAATTAATAATTTATTTTTTACATTTTTAATAAAAACAAAATAATTTATCAAATGTATAAAAAAAATAATAAATTTAAATTAATTTTTTTGCACTTTTTAAACAATATTTAAGACGACAAATTTCATGACTGCTGTTTTTTTTAAAAAAAAAATTAATACACTTACTATATACATTAATTATTTTTTAATATAATTGAATTAATAATAAAATTAATGGTAATTAATATACTTAATTAAAATTAAATTATAAATAGTTTTTTTTTTAATAAATTTTTTGAATATTATTTTTAAGGAAATTTAAAAATTAAAATAAATTAATTTAATAGTTAAAAAAATTGTTTCTTTCAAAATTTAAAAGAATATTTAAATGTAAAAATTTGTTAACTTTAATTTTTTTTTTAGAATATTATTTAAGATAATTATTTATAATATGTTTTAATTTTTATATTTTAATTTTGTGAAAGAAAAATCGTTTTGCACTTAAATATTTTTCTCTTATTTAGTTTGAAAAATTATTTTTATTTTTAAATATTTGAAAAATAAAGAAATAAATTGTTAAAAATTATTATTAAAATTAAAAAAAAAAAATTGTTTTATTTACATTTTATAATAAAATAGTTGAAGAGAAATTATATCGCAACTAAGATTTATGGTAAGGAATTCAATTTTGATCACAGCTGTTATCTGAGTGTGCAATTATGCAAATAGAGTTTTCCCAGGATTCGTAAAATTATATATACATATATATATTTATCAAATTTTAACAAATCTAGGTAATCTTAATGTTAATTGGATTGGACGGGGGGAGAAGAATTTAATTCAAATATTTCCCTCAATTCAAATCGTGATGAAATGATTTCAAGAACAAGTATTTTAGTTTTATCGAAATTGCAAAAGAAAAACAATGATTTTCAGGTTTACAGAAGCTTTTAATGAGATTTAGTTATATTGAAAAATTTATTGATTAAATAAGGACCAAAAAGGAAGAACAATCTGAGCAATAAATATAAAAAATTCATTTTTAATAGAAAATTATCCAAGTCTACATAAATATGGATCTTTTTAGGAAAATTAATTACAAATCTTTAAATAATTTAATATTTATAATTACTAAATATAATTTTTCATCCTCAATATAAATTATATATTAATATCGTGAATTCCTATACTTCGAAAAATCCAAAATTAAAAGACCAAATCAATTTTTATACATTTAATTCACACTTGAATTCGTAAATGATTCAAAAATTATATAATTTCACCTTATTTACTACTTCGTGCTTATTAATTCAATATTTACCACAAAATTGTATTCAATTCTACTTCGTTATAACAAATTTCTTACTGGTCATAAAATTCTGTTTCTCCATATTTTTAGTATATTGTAATATATTTTTAATTATCATCTAAAATTTTCAAATTTAATATTCATATATATTAATTTAATAAAAATAGTAAAAAAAAAAATTACTCACCGATTTCTTTTTATCTTTAAATTGATTTTTATATTTCCAATTAACACAAAATGGTCGAATTGTTGCATAATAAAGAATTTCTACAATTGAAATAAAACTGAAACCCATAAATAAGCTCATAAATCCACCAATATAAGCTAAGTATAAAAAAAAAATTAAAGAAAAATTATTTACTTTTAAAGAATTTTAAAAAATTGTTTACATAAAAATTCTGTCATTCCAATGTAATGATCTTTAATTTCACCACGTACAGTATTATCACGATAATAAAAATGTACAATTGCAATATTATATTTAATATGTTCTTTATTATATTTACGTAAAATATTATCTTTAGTAATATAACTGTGTTCAATTTCAATTGGTATATGTGTAATATCTTGATTATAATTTATATCAAAACAACTTGGTAAACATACATCATTACAATCAATAACATTATCTGTTAATGTAAAATTTCTAGCTCTAATACGTCTCGTACATATACGATCCTTATATGAACATATTGTTGTATTGGCAACAATTCGTGGTGAATAATGTCGTAAACATTTACAATTATCATATAAAACTTGTGCTTCACATTCAACTTCACAATTTTTTAATGTATATGTTGAATAATATAATAATTTCTTTTCATTATTAAACAAACATTTACGATATTTTGGTGATATTGTACGTATTGATGGTGATGCTATTGATAATGTTGGTTTAATACGTATACGACTTTCTTTAGCAATTGGTACAAATAAACTAGTATCACGAATACTTGGTATTTCGACGGGACTATGTAAGGATACTTTAAAACCAGGCCCATCTGAAGATGTACAATAATAATTATTAGTATCAGCATGTAATATTAATGTTAAACCCATATTTACACCACGATCTGAAATATAAATTAAATGATTACTCGTAATAAATTTTTGGAAATTTTTGCCTACTTATTGCTGATCTTGGATAATATGATTTTGGTAATTGATGGGGATATCCTTTTTCTGGTGTCCAATCAACTGGAATTGCACCAGCTTGATATAAATCTTCAGTTATATTTAAATCACTGTAAAAATATTAATTAAGTCATATTATTTTCATGTCAAATTTTGTTTTCTTTCAATTCAATTATATCTTTACACTTCACTATCTTTTTTCCGTAGAAAGAACTCATGTACTGCATTAAAAGTACAACATTGTCCTTCATCAGTTGCATATGAACGAAATATTTCTGAACAATTCATTTCAATAGAACCAAATTTACATTGTACAATCATTTGATTACATGGTTGGGAAACCTGCAACAAATAAAATTCATTCATTTTATTTAGATTAACATTTTTAATTAATTTAAATTTCATCATAAATTTTATATACCTTTCTAACAAATGCTCGATACATTAAAGATGTTGTATTATCCAAAAGTTTATCTGATTTCGGACTAAGCGTTCGACCACAACATATATCTAGAAATGCTAAATCTATAGATTTTCTATTACATAGAAAAAGAAATGCTCATATATTTTACAATTAATTTATATAATACTAATTAATTTTACTTTTCCATATTTTGAACTTGACTCTTTATTGCATTATTTATATTACAAATAGTTACACCTGGAAATGGTAAATCAATAATAGGTATTGTTGATGAACTTAAACTGACAATTAATGGTGTTAATGTCCATTTATTCCAAACATCATAAACAAAATATGATACAATACCAAAAATTGTGACAAATGCAATACCAAAAAATAATCTAAATTTATATTATGTACATATATGTAATTGAATTTTTGAAAAGTGAAATATATAAGATTAAATAAATAATTATCACTTGCCTTTCGAACCAACTAATATTTGGATCACCAATAAATTTTAAACCATGAAATGTTGTATTTTCACAAAATTCATGAAAATTATCAATTAAAGTTGGTTTTTTTAAATTTGAATTAATTTTATAAATTTTATTAATATTATTATTCGTTTTTATATTTTTTGTTAATGATGGAAATATTATTTTTTCAGATAATTTTGATTTATTTTTTAACATTTTTTTTTTTTGTTTTAAATTTTATGTTATCGATGAGCAAAGATATGTTTTATAACTGAAATTAGAAATTCAATTTGTCTTTTATACTTTTATAATGTGGATTATAAAACAAAAAATTTTAATATACATTAAGTAAATCTACAAAAAATTGAATTAAATTAATGACATTTTGTAAAAAAAAGCTAATTAGTACTTTAGTGTAAAAGAATTGTAATTATTGTCATGATTACATTAAGTAAATTAAGTATACGTATTAAATTAAATGTCTTCTTGTGCATTTATTTTAGTTTTTATATGGCTTAAATTATCATAATTATAAACACAATCTTTATATTTCTATAGCATTAGAAGGACAAGCAAGTATTTTTACAATATCTAAATAGTCACATTTCATTATATATATCAAAATATTTATTGAGGTATATTTAAATTATTCGTTTTGCAAACCAAACAAAACAATCAAAGAAAAATCAATTAATTTTTTTATTTTATCTTCAAAATTGAGGATTTTATGTTGAAAAGGTCATTATACAAATTTAAAAAAAGGTCATTATACAAATTTAGTAAAAGATTTTAGTGAATTTTTCATTCTGTCTTCTATAAAACCTATAAAAAAAAATTTTCACGATTTCTATATATTTAACCAACATGAAAAAATAAAATTCCCCGTCGATAGACACCAAATTCACCTGTATTAGAGAATGTCGATGTTTTACACCAAAAAATGGCCTTGTTTTTTTTTTTTGTGTAAAATATCCACATTCTCCAATATAGGTAAATTTTGTGTCTAAGGATGGGGAATTTCAATTATAATAAGAATATCAAAACCAATTCCAAATATCTTTAAATTTACCCAATTTATAGCAAAAAATTTGGAAAAAAGTCTGCAAAATCTTGTAGTAAATTTGCGTATTGATATTTTTCATGCTACATAAAATCCTTTATTTTGTTGCTATAATAAGAAAGTTGATTGATTATGAAACTAGAAAGTTTATATGTATTTTAACTTGATTGTATAATGTTAATGTTAAGACAATGTTAATAAAATTTCCAAAAAATCTATCAAGAAAAATTCTGTATATTATTCCAAGTAATGATAGCTACAAGTTTTTAAACACATTTTCATTAATTCTTATTTGTGTTATAATTTAATCTTCATTTTATTGAATTCAAAATTTAATCAATGTGCATATAATTTCATTTACATATATTTATCGAAAAAAAAAATTCTAATTACTACTTTCAAATATTTTAATTAAAATATTGAATATTATCATTCAAATTATTCTGTTTATTTTTAGATTTTTTATTCACTATTTTCCAATTGTGATTATATTGATTTATTGGTTGCACCTATAAGACATTAATAAATTAGAAAAAGTCATATACATATACAAATATAAAATTGAGAAATTTAAAATAATAATTATAACAAACCTTAAGTTTTCCATTATTAATTGAATTTTTAATAGATTTTTTATAACGACAATGAGCACAAAATGGTCGAAATGATGCATAATAAAAAATTTCAACAATTGATAGAAAACTGAAACCTAAAAATAGTCCCATTAAACCGCCAGTATTAGCTATAGAAAATTAAATAATTTTAACATAATTATATTTAAATTTATTAATTTAATTAATGATTTTTTACATAAAAATTCTGTAGTACCAATAAATTCATTTTTATGATTACCACGAAATGCATTATATTGATAGAAAAATTGTAATACAACAATATTATTATAATCATTTGAACGATTTTCAATAATTTTATTTTTAATTTCATATTTACCAGATGCATTTATTTCACTTGAAAATATTGATACTTGATATGATAAATCAAAACAACTTTGATAACAATTTTTTGTATTATTATTATTAATATTAATTTGTTGTATTTTAATATGATTATTATCTAAACATTTCATATCTTTAATACCACAAATACGAATATTTGGTTGAATATGTGTCAAATAATATGGTATACAATTACAATTTTCTATCATTATTTTAGCATAATATTCCATTTCACAATTATGCTGGGAATATGTTGTAAATGTTTTTAAAAAATTTTCACTATTAAATAAACATTGTCGTTCCCGTATTGTTAAATCTTTAATTGTTTCTGATGCCTCAATAATTTGTGGTGTTATACGTATACGATTTTGTAAACCAACTGGTATTATTAAACCAACATCTTTAAGATTTGGTGTTTCAATTGGATTATGTATAGCAATTTTGAAACCAGCACCATTTGTCGATGAACAATAATAATCATTTAATTGGGCATCAAGTATAACAAATAATCCTTCAGCAACACCACGTACTTTAAATAAGATATTGCAAAATTATTGAAAAAGGAAAAAAAAAAATTGTAGTATGAATTAATTTAATATCAATTATTTCACCTGATCCAATATTTGGATAAAATTTTGTTGGTAAATTATTGGGATAACCTTTTTCAGGATTCCAATCAATTGGAACTGCGCCATCTTGTATATAATCATCATATGCAGATATATTTTTACTATATACGAAAATTGAATTTTTATTATTTTATTTATTAATAATAGAATTTTATAAATTTTTAATATTACTCGGCATTTGAATAAATATATGAACTATGAACGGCATTAAAAGTACAACATAAACCTTCATCTGTTAAAACTGTACGAAAAATATTTGAACATTTTGATATTGTTGAACCAAATTGACATGATAATAACATATCTTCACATCTTTGACCTTTCTATATAATTAACAGAATTTTGAAATTTAAAGATTCGCGGTGTGAAATTTTTAACCCTTTCGCTGTCAACTACGAGTTATCTCTTACTAAGTCAATCAAAAAAATATTTTTACATTGTCCTTAATTTTAATATTGCACTTTGTATTAAGTTTTTTCTTTTATTGTGGCACAGAGAATGGAATGAAGTTGGCATGTCATGTCGTACAACAATTTTATCTATTATGACAAAATACGATATAACTCGTAATACATAAAAATATATAAAATGTGCATTGACGTGCTGGGTTAGTTTTACGAAAACTGCAGTGGCAGCGAAAGGGTTAAAATAGAAACGGATCAAATTTAAATATGAAATGTTATTTAGTTGGATTTAAATAGGTTAGCTATGTCCAAATTGAATACATACCTTCAGTATAAAATCTCCAAATAATTCCCAATTTGTAATATTTGAAAAATTATTGGTATTAACACCATCTTGATTGCACAATAATTCTAACATTTCATATTCGGTAGAATTTCTTAAATTCAAAATATATTAAATACATAAAGTGAAATTATTTATATTTTTATCTTACTTTGTAATATTTTTAACTTTATTTGCTGATGCTTGATTCATATTACAAATTGTTACAGCTGGAAATGGTATTTGATTTATAAATGTTGTTGTTGAACTAATACTAACAATAACTGGTGTTGAATTCCATTGTTGATATACATCATAAATAAATATTGTTGATATAAATAATACAATTAAAAATGATATACCAAAAAAGATTCTTTCAAACCAACTAATTTTACCATCACCAACAAATTTTAAACCATGAAATGTTGTATTTTGACAAAATTCTTTAAAATTTTCACGAAATGTTGGCTCTTTTATATTATTATTTTTACGAATATTTAACCATGATTGAAACATGATTTTTTAAATTAAATTTAAATTTAAATGAAATTTGTATAGACTGTTTAGAATTAAAGCTAATAGCAGACTGTTAATAAAATGTTAAATTTATTTTTGAGGTGAAATTATAATAAATTTATAGTAAATTGTAATTGAAAATTACTACATAATAATTATTAGGTAATTTAGTTAAAATAGAAAAGTAATTAAGATTGTTTTTTTTTTCTAATTGGATATGCATTTTAATTTTCATTTAGAAAATTGGATAATTATAATGAATAATCAATAAATTGAAGTGATTCATTTAATAACATAGAATTATGCTTCAAAAAATGTTCTCAAATATTTTTCTGAAAATCTTATAGGAAATAATGAAATAATGAAAAATAAATAGTTAAATTTATCCATCGGTGTCCATCGACTCGAAACTGAATTGAAAAAATGATTCAATTCGCTCGACATAAAGCAAAAACACTAAGCGAAGACCATGTTTTTCTTTTGCTTTTTTAAACAACATATTTTCTTTCATATTAGTCAAAAATACAGAAATAATTATCTGAAAAATATATTTTATATAGAAAATTTAAGATTTTAATATCTATTTTTATAATCTATAAGAGACATTTTATTGCAATTTATAAATTACGTAAAATTAAACGAAAATGGTAAGTAATTATGTTTTTTTTTTACCACTTGGAATTTTTACAAGCAGCTAAAGTTGGTGAAAATTAATTTACAACAGAATTATTCAAAAAATAAAAAAATACTTGGAATTTTTCGAAGCATATAGCCATTTTCGGTCAGCTCTAAAATAGTCTATTTTTAAGCTACAGTAAAATATCTTATAGATTATGAAACTATAGAAACTTTACTCATTTAGGTATATACTTATAGCATTTTCCGGTCAAATTAGACTTTTTACACTTAAGTATACCTAATATAAAATTTTCGTGTAAAATATTTTTATTGTTTTACGTCCAAACTAGAGAAAAAGAATGAAAATTGCAGTCAAATCTAATTTTTCTAGAGACCACCTTACCTTGTACACCACAGAAAATCCTTTCTCTTAAATCAGCAATAAAATGGGCGTTTTCGATAATTCAGTTCTATCTAATTACTTAGTTGAGTTCGTTCGTTAATTAAGAACTGTAAAATTGCAAAAAAAAAAGAATCTTATATGTTGCGCAGTTTCCTAGAAACAGTTTTATTGAACTAGAAACTAATTAAATAAAACAAAATTCGTCAAAAAAAATTGTTTATATTTATGTATATATATATTTTTTAAAAAAGAAAACAAATTTAATTTTATGTACTATGAACTTTTTTTTTACAATATATAATATTTAAATATGTAATCATAATATAATCATAATTATAATAAATGAATAATTTTGGTTACAGAAATATACAATTTTTTTTAATGTTATTTAGTTTGTTCTTAATGAAAACTTTTTTATCAATTATTTATTATTATTTATCATTTTTTTCTTTTATAAAATATATGGAGATTATTATATAATAATTACAATTACAAAATAATTATTTATAATTATTTAAAAGAAAATTATAATTAATTAAAAAAAAACAAAGAAAAAAAAATGGAAATTATAAGAAATTTGAATTTATATAGAAATTATTATGATTATTACATAAAAATACGTAAAATTTTAATTATTTATACGATTACACCACATATATATAAGAAATACATTATTCTCAATACCTAACTAATAACTAATGATAATTTTTATATATTTTATATTATTATTAATTAATTAATTTTTACAAAATTTTATATATTCTTATTTTTCTTTTAATTTATTCAAATTTTTTTTTTTATATTTAAAATTTACATTTAAATAAAAATTTAAATTGTATTTTTTGTATACCAATTAGAATTTTTAGTTTGTATACGCAGTAATTTTTTTTACTATAAATAGAAAGATAGAAATTTCTTCCTTTAGAAAGAATTATTCATTGTGTTCTTAAGTATGTCCTTTAATTGATTAAAAAAATAATAATAATTTCAATTAAAAATTAATATCAGAAATAAAAAATTCGAATTATTAAATTAATTCTTTCTTGGAATGAATTTTTATATTTATAAATTTGATTGATTTACATTCTTAATTTCCTTTTATACCAATATTAACTTTTGGTTTAGTTTGATAAACTAATTTATTTGTAAATCATGTCAAATCTTAAATTTTGAAAAACTTTAACACGATATGACAAAAAGCTTGTTTACAGATACTATGAAGTATTGTGATGATGCCACATTGAAAATTTAATATTCAAATAAATTAATTTAAAATCAAAGAAATTCAAATTAAGAAAAAAACTTAAAATCAAAACAAAGAATTAATTCAAAGAGTAAAATGTGTCACAATTAAAAATTGTGACAAAATTAAATATATTTCAATAAATTATTTAAACTTAACTTTAAAAAAAAAGATTTCTTTTCAGTTTCGTAAATATCGTTATAAATTTTTTGTTTTAAATTTTACACCTAAAAATTATTTTTCATTAAAATGTCCTTTCTCTTGGTTCAACTTAATATTTATTATGACTTAATAATTGAGATTCAAATTTTCATAATTTTTAGTCCTACATTATTATTTTTTTTTATCAAATTTTCTTTTGCTATCATTTTTTCCGTACAAAAAATTTAAAATTTTCAAAGAAAATTTCAATTAATTTTTCTTATTTTTTTGTTTGTTTATCTAAAATTTGTATTTTTCTGAGATTATTTATTTTATTATAATTCGTTTTTAAAAATATAAATTTCATTTAATTTTTCTTGTATTTTTTTTTGTCTTTCGTTTCCTAAGCAACAGAAAATTTAATTGTAAATTTTATGGTTGTTATTTGCAAAAGTTGTAAAAAGTTTCTAATATTTTTTTTTAAATTGTGCGTATTTTTAACGAAAATAAAAATTTTGTCATTTTTTAATAAAAATTTAGAATTTTAAATTTTTTTGTAATGAAATTTCTACTACTTACTTGTTTTTTTTTGTATATTTAAATTCTACATTAATAAAATTTGGAATATTTGATATTTTTGTTGTTGTTGTTGATCAATTTTACGAAAATATTTCAGTAAAGTCTTTAATTTTTTTACAATTTAAAAATTATATACGAGTAATTAATTAATGACATAAATCAAAATAGCACAAAACAAAAATTGAGTATTTTTGTTAAAAAAAAGAACCAACAAATTGATAAATTTATGAGCACTAATATTTCTAGCAAAGAAATCAGTCAAGCAGGGACGGTTTTTGAATTGAAATTGAAAATTATTCAATCTGAATTGTTCAATTCAAATTTCTAATTACGAATCGTACAACCATCCTGCAGTCAAGATTTGACAAAAATGAACATATTTAAAATTTACAAACATGGCAAGTTACTAACAAATTTTCTTAAATATAAAAATTATATCTTTAAAATTAGTACTCGTCTAAAATATTTTTTAATCATTTCAATCGTTGATGATCTGGTGTACTTTTAAGTATATCAGGTTGTCCACCATGTGATGAACTCATTGTATTTTGATGACTACCGGTACCACCACTATAATGTGATGAATTTAATGTATGTGAATTATGTGAATTTAATGTATGCGTTGCATGTGAATTTAATGTATTATGTGCTGTTGTTGTTGCATTCGTTGATGCACCACCACAACCACCACCAACACTACTACCATATGGTGGACGTGATCGTATACTTCGATGTGAACCATTTCGTGTTAATGTATTCATTTGTGGTGTACCAGGTAATGTATGTCCCATTGCATTCATATAATCAGCAATTAATAATGTAATTTCTAAAATTTTTGGTTTACTCATAGCAAATAATAATTTCTGTTCATTATTGCCTGTAGCTAATGTATCTTCTGATCCAACAACTAACATAAAATCATCTTGACAACCACCAAATGTCATAACGGATGTATACGGATATCGTCCAATTGGTGCCATTGAACTTAATTCTAAAACATTAAGTGCATCTTCTGATACAGCTAACCATGCCATTGCTTGATCTGAATGACGTGGTTTTGCTTGAAATAATGATGCACCAAAAAATGGCCATTTCCGGCAACATGTCAAATATATACGTACACAATCAAGTGTTGAACGACCTTTTAATAAAATCCATTTTGATATTAATAATTCTTGGATTTCTTTCAATTGTTCTGGGCTCATAGCGTCACGATAACGATATGGATAAAATTTATCAAGAGCTTGTAATGAAGCGGTCATATTACCAGAACCACGTGACTTTTCTGCAGAATAATCACCCATATCAATTTGTGACATTAATGATGCCAGTTCTAATGCTAAATCACGTGATAATGGAAAACGTCCTTGTACGATTTGTTGATTTGTTTGATAACATAATAATAATTTTTCTTTATCAGTTTCAAATTTAATTAAATGTTTCCAATATAAACGGGTTTTATATGTTAATTGTATAACACGTGAATTTTCAAATTTACCAGATCCTTTTTCACGTAATGCTGTTTCCCATTTTGATATAACATCACATAATTTTGCTTGTGGATCTAAATAATGTTCTAAATCTTTTTCAATTGGATCATCACTAAATAAACAAAAACCATTTGCTGAATCACGACAACCAATTTCTTGTGATAATGTTGAATGAAATTCTTCAATTGTTGATGAACCATCAAATGATATAACCTACAAAATTATAATTTTTAATTTACAGGACAATCCTACATATAATATTGAATTTACCTGATAAGTTCCGTTCATCATATGAACTGGTATTGCATGTGGCAATGAATGATGATATGGATTTTTCATTAAAATTGACAATACTTCCATACGTGATGGTTTTGTTTCTCTTCCACCATTTTGTAGAGTTCGTTGTAAGGCACGTTCACAATATGCAGCATATTTACCAGTTTCTGTTTTTGTATCAGCATTTCGTGATAAATGTAATTTTAAATACCATAATAATCGTGAATTTTTTGGTATAAATAATGAAACAGCTAATGATAAAATTTGCCAACCTTGGACGAATGTATAGGCGGGTGGATTTGATTTACAATCAATTATTGGCGGTGGTGCTGGTGCCTATATATATATAGAAATTTTGAATAATAATTATATATACAAGAACATTACTATTGATTTTATATAATTATTTAAAAAATTTTTAAAATTCAAACTAAAATACAAAATTAAAAAAAAAAAATATGAAAAATTTATAAGTCTAAACCTAAATTTGAATATGGTTTTTTATTTTTATTTTGTTGTTTTGCTTTTGGCCCCATACCTGAATAGATGTTGGGGAGCTGTCGTTTGCTTGTGCTGTGCCCCCTTGTTGTGTATCACAAGTAAATAGGCTCTGTGTTGCGCACAACAGCAATTGCTGTAAATATTCATTCATTTTGTTTTTTGGTTTTTTTTCATTTTTGTTTGTTTTGATAAAAAAAATTTCGTATAAATTTTCAATTTTAAAAAAATAATTAATTTTGATACAAAAAATATTTTTTTTAGTGATAATTTTTTGTTATTGTTGTTCGTGTGTTTTTGAATTTTGAAAAATATTTAAAAGATAATTTTTTTATTGACTTAAAATGTATTTTGTTGACTAAAAGTGTCTATAGTAGTGTTGTAAACTATAGTCTAAATTTTTAATAGTTTTTAAAATATTGGACATTTTTGGGTTAATAAAAATTGGGTCTGATAGAAAATTTGGATTATGAATGTAAATTATTTCAGTTGTCTTGGAAATTAGACCTTTTATCTACAGAAACTTTAACCTTCAGTTGTTTTGTAGGAAAATATCGATATTTTCCTTAATTCGCTCAGATATTTAATTAAATTCATAAAATTTATTAATATCACAGTAAGAAAAGATAGTTTTACAAATAACTCAACTATTGGTAAAATTGAAAACTCACTAATTATGACTATGTCTATAGGAGTTGCATATAAATTGCAATTACATACTTCATTGATAAAAATATACAATGATAAAAATTTAAATACTGAAAAATATTCGTAATCGATATATGACTGATTTTCAATAATATTCAATAATTTAGTTTTGCAACTAATTTAATTTTGTATAGTCTAGCATCTAGCTCTCTATAGATGATTTAAAGAAAAAACTACAATAAAAAAACTATATTTTTTTTGTAGATTATGATTCATATTTGGCTGAAAATCAAACACAATTTTCTGCGATTCTGTGACAATTGAACTGAAATATTTTTTCTGTTTCCAAAAATTTCCAAATCATATAATTTAATTTTTTCAAAAAGTAAACTTTAAATAAGTGGACCTTAACATTTTCCCCAATATATGTATGTTAAAATTAATCAGACCCAATAATTAATTAATTTATTGTTATTAATTTTAATTTCCAACATTTCAAAAAACAAAAATAAAAAACCCAAAATATTATAAATTTACTTATTTACATAGTTTTATATGAGGAAAATGTAATGGCACGACAAATTATGTTCTTAGAACGACACAATTGCTCCACGACAAAATATGTATTGTACCCGATAAATATTTGGCTGAAAATCAATTTTACTTTACTATTAAGTAAAATGACTATTTTGATATTACCATTTAAACTATACAAACTTTATTGCTATAATCTGTCGGTTATTTTTCAAATTTTGCCGTTCTATAATATCACATTTGTCGTGCAGAGTACTTATTTTGTCGGGCTGATAATTGTATACCATTTTTTATATGTATAATATAATAATTATAGAAAATTTATATAAATATATTTTTTACACATAATAAAATGCAATATTTACTTAAATAAAAATTAATTAATTAATTTATTTATCATTACACAATCAATAATTTTTGTTTTTACTGAATGGAAGAAGATTATAATTAATTAAAATATTTCTTTAAAAAAAAACCCAAAAAAATTAATTATAAACAAAAATAACAATTAACTTTAATTAAAAAAAAAAAAACCAATTAGAAACATAAAACATATTTAAAAATAAAACATTTATTATTAATATAGGTATATTAAAAAAAATATATATATAAAAATTAAAACTAAAATGAATGAAAATTTACGGCAACAACAATTAATAAATTTTTATTAAAAAAAATAATTTTCTGTTATGTCCTGAATTTTTTAATTCATTTTTTTTCTTTTTGGATTACCCAAAAATGAAAATTGTCATTCTCAAAAACATTCCACATGACAATTTAATATTATTATTTATATTTATATATTTTGGATATCTTCTTAAATTACTGTAATAATATTAATATTAATAATAATAAACATGCAATTTAATTAAAAAAAAAAAATTGTGTATTTGTGTGTTGCTAGTTGCTACTTTTCGAATTAAAATTGTTGAAACACAAAAAAAAAACTATTATTTTTAATTAAGAATTATAGAATTATTTATTTTATATAATTATTATTATATTCAAAGCTTTTAAGCAGAAAGCACGCGTTTAAAGCATTGTAAAGCTAAATTATATAAAAAATGGAAATTATGATGTGATATTTTTAAATATAAAATAAAAGATTAACGTATATAAAATTAATAAGGATAATAAATTAAATTAAATTTAAATAAAAAAGTAATATTTTTAATAATTTTCTGACTAAAACTATTTTTTTTTATCTATCTAAGTTTTTTTCTCTAGAAATTTTTCTCTAAATTTTTAATTTAATGAAATTAATAAAAAGACAATAAAAAAACAAAACAACATATAAAAAACCAAAAAATTTAAATTAAAAAAATTAAATTTCTAATCAATCCACATTAAAAAATACATATTAATTTTTCCCGCCACTTTATCGTGCAATCACAAATTTTCCCGCCAATTTATGTTTAAAATCTAATATAAATATCCTAAACCATTTTCTTTCTAATTTATCAAAAAAATTTATGATTTTTAAAGTGTTTTTTTTAGATCACCTATATTTTACCAAATTGTGTATAAGTAAATAATATTAAAAAAAAATGTATAAATAATAAAAAAATAATTAAAAATTTTTTTTTGGCAAAATTATAGAAAAATAAAAAAATAATTGTAAAGCGTGCAACTCAAAACTTACGCGCGTTTGCTTGCCCAGTTTCTTGTTTACCTGGACCCCAACGCCTAATTTTTGTCCAGTATGCCTTGATGTTTGTTTAATTAATGCACATATTAATTCAGTCTGTAATTCAGGCATATCTAAACATTGTTGTAGGGCATTTTGGGCTAAAACAACATGATAATCAATACCAGGTTGATTAACAGCAACTGACATAAATAATTGGCAACTCTAAAATATAATTATTTTTTTTAATAATTATTTATCGGAGTATATTAATTTTTTCATATAAATAAATTACCTTAAATAATTTAACAGCCTCGGTTTGTAGAACTTCAGAATGTAAAGATGATAGTGGAGAAACAATTGCATCTTTGGTATGAAGTAGAATCGGATGACGCCATAGGACACAAGCTAAAAAGAGTAATAAATTAATAATTTTTTCCAAAAAAATTAAAAATAGATAGAAAATCTTACTTGGATCACCGTCAGTTTCCATTAGTTTTTGTATTAATTGTTCATATTGGGTTCCAGCATTTGGTCCACCACCTGACACTACAGTTAAATGATACAGCCAATTATCACGTTCCTGTTTACCCGATAAAATTAAATATGTTGGTCCTTGATGAGCTGGATATATGGCAACGGTTAATCTAGCTTGACTTTGTGCTGGTTCTTCACGCTCTTCTGAATCTGAATCAGAAACATGTTCTACTTCTTCAACACGTGCATCACGCATATTTATTTGTCCCAAAGGATTCTAAAACAAATTAGCAAAATGTAATAAATCGTTTAATGTTTTTTTTTAGATCACTCTCTTACCGTTTCTCCAGGAGCTTTAAAATATAAAAACATTTTTCCTAATAAAACACACCAACATTTCTTAGCATGACCATTTTTAACTTTAGTCACCCATCCCTGTACAGTTGGTTTTTGATCTTCCCTACTTAATAATAATTTAGTTGCATTACGACGTTGAACATTTTGTAAAACACGAATCCAATCATCCATATTAGCATTTGAATCAGCTGTTAAATAATAAACTTTCTTTCCTGTATCAATTTCAAATGTAGAAGCTCCATCAGCTCTATTTATTCGACATGCTTCATCTAACATTATTTGTCCCTGTGGTTTACGATTAACATCATGTTGACTTTTCCAATAATTAAGTTGACCATTTTTTAGTACAAACCATCTTTTACGCCATGTTTTTAATTTACCACCTAATTTAGCCAAATGACCGGCCTGCAAAAAATCAGAGTGTGTTGAAAAACGTTTTTTTAAATATATTCAAAATTATATCATTATACCTTTTCTAATGATTCTAATTTTTTATTTGGTGAATCAGCATATGATGCTCTCATCATTAGTGATGGCATTGAAGCGTCCATACATGTAGATTCCGAAACAGCATCTGGTGGTATCGCATAATCGTCGGACATGCCTGATTCAAAGGAAGTGTCTGAAATTACTGGTTTTCCACACAAAAGAGGAAAATACCATGTGCAATTGAGGTCTTTTTTTTTGAAATTATCGAGAAAAATCATTTTATGAGAGCTCACTCACAAAATAAATATAAGTACAAACCAACACCATAGAAAATTCTGTGACTAGTTAATGTCAACAGTTGAAAAATATTTCATTGTAACATTTAAATCCGAGCTTTGCAATGTTTCAGTGAATTATTGAAGAATTCACTTCAATTTGCAAAACAAAAAACACCACACAATT